>WYDF02109644.1:0-10423 GCA_009867245.2 Adranes taylori
GACCGACGACTTACGACGCATAAGGACAAACTGGATACAAAGTGCACAGAACAGAGAGCTGTGGAAGCATTTAAGGGCTTACGTCCAGCAGTGGACAAACTTATAAGCTGATTGATGATGATGATGACATATATGACATATGAATATATTTACAAACTTAATCGTATTCTATATATCCCCCCTTTTTCCTCCAAAATTCTACACAAAAAAATAAATACCTCATATAAATTAATCAATTAAATCAAATTCAAATACTAATATAATATTACCAAAAAAACAATATCAACAGCAGAAAACTAAATATAAATATTTAATTCAATCCTCAAAGTCATTACCTCTCTAATAATTGTTATACAGAAAAGGATAAAGAGACAGTATTTCCCCACGTGTCGAAATATATTTCCTTCACTATCTCACTCCTAATCTTTTTCATTATGCCTATATCTCTCCCCTCTGTCCCCAAACATCTCCTACAATTCTCCACAACATTCCTTCCCCTTCATTCCACTCCAACCCTCTATAATCTCTAATCTAGTGCAACCATGTTTCATCCCCCCAAATCACGGTTACCAAATGCTAGCTGCAAGCTGCTAAGATGAAATGCTCAACCCCGTCTGATGTCAAGATGAACTGGCGCTATACAATATACGTTGAACCGCTACGTCATATTATCGGATTAAATGTCTACTTATTTTATATAATTTTGTTGTATTGTACAATAAATAGACACAAATTATTGTTAAAAAAGAAATAAAAACATTGCTTAAAAATTGCAAATATTTTTTTTACAAATAGTCTATGTTTCAAGGCACGTCGCTGCTTTCAAATATCAATAGGGTTTTTCTTCTCCTTTCATACCTTCTCCTTTCTAGGAATTTTGGCTCAGGATATATCGTACGGGCTGTAAATAAACTAGGATGGACGAAGGTGATAATAGCAGCGGATGTAAAAAATTTTAATGTTTAGTTCCTAGTTGTTATTTCCTGAAAGAATTTTTTATCGAATGTTCACATCTTCTCTATTACACAGCTCCACTGACACTTTGGCGATATTTGTTTCGAAAATATATTAACGAATTAAAACTTTTTGTTCTGTAAAAATCCATTTTCGAACTTGTGTTTTTTTAAACGTCTTTAATTACATTTTATTTTTAGTATATAGATGGAATGGCGGTCACTTTCACATTTTGTTTAATCATATGTGACAAAAAAATCTAGAAAAAACAATTAACATTGGTATCTTACCTTGATCCTTGTATTTTAACTTCAATTTCCTAACTAATTTATAATTAGGTCTGAAACCTGATTCGATAACAAAAGGATTAAACCTATCATTGTTTTCAGAAGCTGCCGCCAATTTATTAATCTCTTCTAATAGTATAACACCTAGAGCTGCTTGCATTTTATTTACTTTAGTAATTTCTTCATCAGGAAATAGGGTCACATTGTGATCTCTAATAAAATTTGTATGTACATTTCCTGCGACAAATTCAGAATGTCTAGCCAGGTCTAAAAGGAAGTTAATATTTGTTTCTAAGCCAGATATCTGAAAGAAAGCACTTTACATTATTAAACTGAAATTACTATTTATAATTATGTAATTCGTTTTTTAGTGGAGATTTTATGAGAAAAAATATTATGAATAAGTGGAATACTGGTAGACCCTAGAAATTGCTACATTGAGAAGTTAGGCATAGAACAACGTTGCTAATGTAATCATAAAGAATAAAGAAAAATGCTGATGCAGAGAATATTAAACAATTGTCAAAGAGCTTACAGGAAAATCACCAGGCGTCTTCATAAGAATCATATTCCTCTGCCAGCCCTCGTTCAGAAGCTATTACCAAATAGGAAATGGTCTACACGTGATACGCTTCCCACGGCTCAAATAAAAAGAGGGCATTACTTTGACCTGAAAGAACTCTAACGTGCAGCCTGTAAAATTAAAGATGTCAAAGTTCCTGGCTCTAATTAAATTCCAGAGTAGATCATTAGACTACTAGCCGATCTTTTACTCGACATAGAAGAAGATACTGACTCAAAATGGCAAGAGATAGGATCATTCAGGACAAGATCCATCAATCTGCCTCTCAAATTTAAAAATCTTTCACATTTAAAATTAAAATAATGAAATGATCAAATAATTCTATGCTTACATTGTATTCGCATAATTTCGATTGCAATTTACAAAGAGCTTCCATCCTATCATTGCCCCAAACAACTAATTTGGCTATCATTGGATCATAGTGAACCGACACTTCATCACCTTGTCTCACGCCCGTTTCAATTCGCACATCTGAAGCAGGCGAAGGCGTTGTTAAATAATTTAAAGGTCCTGATCCAGGTAGGAAGCCTCCTCGTGGATTCTCAGCATATATTCTAGCTTCGAAAGCATGGCCCTTGTGCGTTATTTCATCTTGAGTTGCAGGTAACTTTTCTCCGGATGCTATTTTTAGTTGCCATTCTACTAAATCGGTTCCTAACGAAAACAAAAAGTTATTTGCTATTTTTCCAATATAATGAGCCAGATTGTCGAAGTTGTTCACTGGAATGAAATAAAATATGTCAGACATTTTTATCTACCTGTGATCATTTCCGTAATAGGGTGTTCGACTTGTAATCGAGTGTTCATTTCCATGAAATGAAAACTGTGTGTATGACGATCGAGAATAAATTCAACGGTACCAGCACCCACGTAGCCAACCGCTTTAGCTGCTCTAACTGCAGCTGCTCCCAATTCATTTCTTAATTCATTCGAAATACCTGGCTAAAATAAATTATTTTTCAAATGATTGCTTTTATTTATAATGTTCAATAGTAGTGGGCCTAATAGCCATAGTGGTCACAACAAATTGCTTACCGCTGGAGCTTCTTCAATAATCTTTTGATGTCTTCTCTGTACAGAACAATCTCTTTCATATAAATGTACAGTATTGCCATATTGATCAGCAAAAACCTGTACTTCCACATGCCGAGGCTCACCAACAAATCGCTCCAATAGAACGATATCATCTGAAAAAGCCTTTTGCGCTTCACGTTTTGCCGATTCTAGAGCATCCTCAAATTCAGATTCATCCTGTGCGATACGCATTCCTTTACCACCACCACCACGAACAGCTTTAATCATTATTGGATAGCCGATACGATTAGCTTCTGCTTTTAGAGTTGCCATTGATTGATCTTGTCCGTGGTAGCCATCGATTATTGGTACGCCAGCTTTACTCATAATTGCCTTTGACGTACTAAAAGGTTTAGATTACTTATAAATTATAAAAAGCACTTACAAAAATGTACTCAATTAACTCGTGAGTCATCGTTCATATTGTATCGTCTATGACGCGATTTGAAATTATACAACTCAGTAGAAACCTGTGTTCTTAACAATCGTGCAGGTATATTATCTAATGTAGGACATGAGTTACAATAATACAAGACGGTCCGCAACTTTGTATGTAGCAGAGTTGGAAAAATTGTACTTAAGAATATGACTCTTGAGTGAGAGTGCAGTGGAAACATACCCTGCAGCATAAGTAGAAAGAAACTCATGATAGCTCTCATAAATACAGTATGATTCCACTGTAATCTTATTCAATACGTTCAATTTGCCCAACTTGGGCAAATTGTACTCATGAGTATGAATAGTGGCATTATACTATATAGCATAAGATTTACTCTACTCATTCCATAGAGTATGATTCCACTATTCTCACTGTTCTGATTCCACTGTTCTCCCTCAATATTCATAGCCATGAGTATGAATATTCAGTAAGAGTACCTTTGAATCGTACTCTATAACATGACTAGAAAAAAACTTACCAAACTTGGGCAAATTGTACTTATGAGTATGATGCCACTAAGTACAAATTGTACTTAGTGGCATCATACTCATACTCAGTGGCATACACATATATAGGCATGTATGGCATATATAGTATAAGTTTTACTCTACTCATTCTATATAGTATGATTTCACTGTTCTCTTACTCAATACTCATACTCATGAGTAGGAGTATTCAGTAAGAGTACAGTGGAATCATACTCTATAGTATGAGTAGAGTACAACTGATGCTATCTCTCATGAATACAGTATGATTTCATTGTAATCTAACGCAACACGTACAATTTTCCCATCTTGACCAAATTGTACTCATGAGTATGAATAGTGGCATTATACTATATAGCATGAGTTTTGCTCTACTCATTCTATATCATTCTATAGAGTATGATTTCACTGTTCTCTTACTTCATACTCATTTCCATGAGTATGAGTATTCAGTAAGAGTACAGTAGAATCATATTCTATAGTATTAGTAGAGTACAACTCATGCTAGCTCTTATGAATACACTGTAATTCACTGTAATCTTACTCAGTACAATTTGCCCAACTTGGGTTAATTATACTCATGAGTATGAAAAGTGGAACCATACTCTATTGCAAGACTCTACTCATACTATAGAGCATGAATCCACAATACTCTTATTCAAGAACTCATACCATGACTATAAGAAGTCCAATTTTTGTTACACACAAAATCGCAGGCCTCCTTGAGATATTGAAAATCATATCCCATATTAGGCCAAATACCCCTACGACCTTGTGAGGAGTAGAGACTTCTACCGGTTTTGCATAATTTGAAGCCTCGTCATAATGTGAATATACAAGATCAAGGATAACATAATAAATGCTTAAAAAGAAAGAGATAAATATCTACATTTTTGAAAGTGCTTTATATAAAATGTAAGAAATCAAGTCATCCAGAATTTCTGTTAAAATAATTTAGAAATATAAGTATACCTTTTAATGCCCATATCCCTTATGGCTGAAGGCGGTGGCCCAATAAATATGATATCTTTTCGTAGGCATTCCTCTGCAAATTCAACATTTTCTGACAAAAATCCATATCCGGGATGTATAGCTTGAGATGATGATTTTTGAGCTACATCCAAAATTTTATTACCACATAGATAACTATGAGTAGCGCTTGCTGGTCCTATATTATACGCTTCATCTGCCTTGAAACAAATAAATCATTTAATAAATACGTAATATCAATTACACCAGCGGCTAGTTCAAGATATAGCGCTATGTCATCCATTATTATACGGGATCATCAGAATCTTATTTATTAAGAGCTTCACGGTCATAACAGGTGGAAAACTCACAAAGCCACTATAGCCGGGCTTCGCTAGAAATGAAAATTCGTTTTATAAATTATTAGCTTTTGAATGCAACCAGCGTTACGTTTGTAGATGAAATTAGTAATTGATGTTTTTAATTACTTGTTGTTGATATAGGCATTACAACGCCCTATGTGAGAAGTAGGTGAGATAAGGCAACATTGAACCATCTAGAGATATTAAGTGAAATGAGGACAGATTATAGTCCTTAGTGTCCCTTAAACACGCTATTCTTCTCGTTCCTGCAGATGCCCGCACGCCAGTTAGAATAAACAGAAATTAGAATAAAAGTAAGAATTCTATTTATTTTTAACTAAGAAGCATAGCGTGTTTAAGGGGTTCTAATGACTCAATGATCTATTATAGTTCAATGTTGCCTTATCTCACCTACTTCTCATATAGGGTCTTGTACGACCTATATCAACAAGTAATTAAACAATCAATTACCAATTTCATCTACAATGTAAAGCTGATTGCATTCAAAACCTAATAATTTATAAGGCGAATTCTCATTTCTAGCAACGCCCGGCTAGTCGTTCAGTGAGTTTGTCGTAGTCATTCAAAAATTACGACCGTGATGATCCTAATAAAGAAGATGCTGATGATTCCTGATAATAATGGGTGAAATGGTGCCATATATCTTTTTTAAGCTTTTTAAAGACATTTGTTATTATAATTGATATAACGTAGCTATTAAATTCATACCTGTCGATATGTTTGCTTCTCCAAAAAGCAGATCTTCTATAGGATTTTATTTGTACAAATAAATAAGCCAAACAATTTTACATTTCTTTTTACTTTATATAATTATACAATTATGTGTTATTTTAAATTTATATACAGACGATAGAACATATAAAGGCGCGTAACAATAGCAGATATGAGAAAACTCATAGGGGCAAACATTTTACATTCAATGTGATCTAAAACATGAGTTTCTTGGAACTTCATAAATGTTGTTGCAAGTGGCAGGTCCAAATTCTAATTTTGGGAAGCGGTCAAACTTAAACTCTATTTAATTTTTAACTATAATCTAAATTTTAAATAAAATGCCGGCTTGAATTCGATAAACCCTCTCCCCGAAATCTGCCACTGTGAGCCACTAAATAAATGTTTGCATACACATTATGTTTGCTATTTTAATGTTGTTGAGGATGACAGGTTACTAAAGACAGAAAAATATTAAATCCAAAGGCATGCAAACTACGTTCTTGCCGTATGATTATAGCTATGCGTTTCTATGCTAATCGATTTTCATCCTAAACAATTACTTATTCAGCTAATTGAATTTAATAGGCGAGCTATATAAAGTGACATGTCCAAAAGTAAATAGATCAAACCATGCTTTATTAAGAATATAATAAAATTTGTATTCCCGTATACAGAATTTCCAGAAGACTTAAAAGGGCTCACAGACAAAAGCGTTGTAGGAACAATTAGCGAGGCTATAAAATACTTATTTAAACATAAAACATATACTTAGAATAAATCATATTAGAGTATATTTAATAATAACCTAGTGAAATAATTAAATATACTTATTCCATTTATATAATGCAGCTGATTATGTTATTTGTTATTTTTAATTACATTGACCTCTAGTGTTGTAATAGTTTTAGCTGTCAAGTAATACACTTTGTATCAAGAAATTCGACTATGCCTCGTATATTCAATAGCGGTGAATCACATGCATGTAACTAATTGTACATACTGGTAAGTCTGGTTGCATATAAAATTTCATTGAACAGCTAATAGAAAGTAGTCATAAATAAAATTAATAACTACTTTGTAGTATTATTAAAAATGAAAATTATATTTACCATTGAAACATGAAGTGAATTTACATCTGCATCGCTATAAACCGCTACGGATTGAATTCCCAGTCGTTTAGCTGTACGAATAACTCTACAGGCAATTTCACCTCTATTCGCAATAACAACTTTGTCTATTCGTTTAATTGTGCTTAATAATCGTTTTGTGCAAACTATTTGTCTTCTAAAATAAATAGAAAAATTTATGCTGGCAGGAAATATTATTCCCTAGCTCTTAATTGAGTAAGTGGTATTGATTCCAGAAGGTCATATTTGATAACCTTAAAATTTTACGAAAACCTTTTAAAAACAATTGAATATCATAATATTTACGAAGTCTTACCTCTGGAAAATACCTCTTAACTGAGCTGAAATCATATTGATTCGAATAGAAAATATGTACACGTGTTTTATAATTAAGAACCTAAAATGATTTAAAATAAAACATTTGTGGTGTTGGATTTGTTACTAGCATAAACATATAAATATATTTTAAATGAATTAAGATAAGTATGCATATACAGGGTTATACAAAAAAGAATGAACCGATTTTATAACGCATTGGTTCAGTTCTCAAGAATCGTCATTACCTTAGTGACCAATTGTGTCGCAAATTTTTGCTGATAATGTACTATTGTTCGTTTATCCGCGGAATGGAGAGTCTTTAGCCAAAGGCGTTTTGAGTTCCCGAACAAATTCGATTATTGCGTTGTAGCGTATATTTTGCCATCATTAATTATGAAAAGGTCTAGGATGACTACGCGTTTCGGAAGAACAAGTGGCCAGAATCCGTACTGCGTTTGAGAGGAGACCGCAGAAGTCTGGTGTGTTCCATTGGTGTGTACATTTCCCTCTTTTCGTGACCATTCATTTAACATTTTGTAATGAAGCGATTTTTCATTTAAAGTCAAAAATCACAATGTGTTTATTTGGAGAACGGAGCACCCATACGAAACAGTCGAAATAGTCTTTGAAGGAAACAGAGTTACAGGACAAACTAATCTTGACATGTTCCAAACCTAGCCTTTTATTTCACTGCAAACAGGTTCGCATTACTTTCAATACAATTTAGCTCTGCCTCATAGTTCATGCTTGGCCTGCTAGATCCTCAAACTTTGCCCTATATGATTTTTTCTTGTAGGGACATGTAAATGTAGTTGCATACCGTTCCTACTGAATCGTCGCCAAGCCGCCAAGGAATTATTCCAAAGTCGCTCTAAAATGGTAAGCGTTCCGCTGAGATTTCAGGGTCTAGCATAAATAGTTAATCCTTTTCCTTACTATTAAATTGAAACAATTACATATAATGCACAAATGCATCGCTGATAATTAATCAATATAAAAAAAATATACAAAAATCATAATCATTACATTTATGGATATCTCTACAACAGATCTTTTTGGCCTTCGACCTTTTTGACATTTTCTAGCCTTTTAGCATTCTGGCTGTCTGACTTTTTACATTTTAGATTTTTTTTTGGCCTCTGGCATTGTTGCCTATGTTCCTTTTGACCTTTTCTGGTTTTTAGCGTACTGTTTTTTAAGTTTTCTATTCTTTACCATATTTGGCCTTTGACCTTTTGGATACTTCCTAGCCTTTTAGCGTTTTGGCTTTCTATTCTTATATCTTTTTGATATTTTTAGTCTTCGCCTTCTAGAAGTTGACCCTTTGACATTTTCTGGGTTTTTAGCGTTCTGGGTTTCTTTATTTTTGACCGTTTCTGTTATTCTAGCTCTTGACCCTTTTGACATTTTAACCTTTAAGCGTTCTGGCTTTCTGGCCTTCTATTCTGTTAATAATTATCGTTTTTGGCCATTTGGCCTTTAACTCTCTTGACATTTTCTAGCTTTTTCGCATTCTGTCTCTCTGGTCTTTTATGTTTTTGATATTTTTGGCTTCTAGACTCTAATCTTTTTGTTATTATCTGCCCTTTTATTGTTTTGGCTTTCTGACCTTCTACAAAATCAAAAGTTCAAGGCACGCTAGACACTAAACTGCCGCGTTAGAAATTTCCCAAAACTGACTCATGACTTAGATTCAAAAGTTCCAGTCAGTCAGACTGCTCTGCTAGAATTTTTTTAAACTGACTCAGGACTGTAGGCTGGCGAATTTGTGCGTAGGCAAATTCAAAAGTTCAAGGTAGTCGTGCGTGTGAAGCACGCTAGACTACTCTGTTAGAAATGTTCCAAAAGTGAGTCAAGAAAAGTGGGGGTCCATTTTGATTTGTCCCTGATGCCGATTGGGGGCTTTTGGATTTTGGTGGTGGTTGAGTAGCACTGGAATTGAAGGTGGAGGATATTTGGTTGGTTTTTTTGAGGGTTTGTTTTGCTGATTGATGGTGCTGTGTGAGTTGTGTTTGATTATGATGGTCGTCTTTACGTTTTAGCTGCGGGGTTTTGTGTTTGAGTATTTATTAGTGCTTGTGTGCTCTGTTGTGTTTGTGTGGTTTGTTGTTTGATGTTTTCTTTTTGTTGAAGTTCAGTATGTATGTTCAGTAGTTGCTGAAGTAGGATTTTTAATAGAGCGGTCTTCGCCCTAATTTTGTCGAGTGCGATTGGTGCTTCGTCATGTCAGTCGATTGTGTGTGTGTGTTGTGTTAGTCATCGTGTTGCATGTATTTGTCGCTTTTGTCGAGTTGCATGAATTAAAACTATCCCTGCCTAATCAATAGTATTTACTCTTACTACTTGCGCTCCACATATCTGGCACCCCGGTCCAATACGACTGCGCCATCTAATTAGTAACGTTAATACACTGTGTCTACGTAAAAAACTTTACGTATTGATCGCTGTTTTAAGTGTATCTTGCACGCTCGTACAGAGTGCAAAATAAAGTCCGCTTTGCCGGCAGGCTAATTATTTTCCCACATTTTCTTTGTTAGTGTTTTAGTGCTTTGCTGATGTAAATTTTACAAAGTGTAGGCGAACAATCCTCTTGTCACAAGCCCTTGGTTACATGTAGTAAATAATTGCATTAGAAGAAGATTTTATGTAGATGTACCAATTCCACTAAACTGAAATATACATACAAGATGTTCAAAATGATTAGAAGTTATTTGAACACACTATAATGTATAAAAATTTAATAAACATGAAATAGTTTATGATTTCCAGTGTATTATTTCCAAGGTCTAAAAGACCATACGCAATTTTAGCTCAAATATGGCCACGTAGACAAATGCATATTAAACTTAATGTGATAATGTTATGTGTGATGACAATACCTATGTATTAAGTTTTCATGGCGATCAGTTGAGCGTTGTTTTTTAGCTTAACAAAAATAAAATAAATAAATATAAAACAATTTATACAAAACATTTATTTTAAATTTTATAACTTTAGTCTTCATATAGTAATTAAATGTAGGATATGTGGAGGGATGGAGGAAACGTGGGAACATTGGGCGAACGAGTGTGTATGTATGGAATGGTCGAA
>WYDF02109666.1:0-10421 GCA_009867245.2 Adranes taylori
AGGAGAGCAAGTTTAAGAAGTGAAGACAAAAGCCAATTGTCACGAGGCTAATTGTCATTATATTGTCACGAGACAATTAATCGGAACGCGACACCTCCATTATATTGTCGCGTTTATTTTTGGGAGGATGGTTTTACTTCCCAACGCGAGGGTGTAAGAGAATCCTTTTACTGGGATACGTAGCGCTTGTCTCCTACCCTACGGAGTCTCCTCGTGTACTAACTATAATATGCGATTCATTTTAATATCCACTTTAATTTAGCAGGTATGAAGTTATCTTATAATCCCTCGTATGTTAAAATAAAACGCCAGACTCTGCTATTGGTAGGGTTAGGAATGCATTTCTTATTTAATTCTACTAGATCAAAAGTAAATTCTACTAAACTCTGCGCAACCCTAACAACCACAAATCATCTATCTTAGTCTAGGTCGTATGAATAATAGAGTTCCATAATACTAACAAAATGTTATAATACTAACTTATTACCATCATAATAATATTATAAATGATAATGATATGGCTTTAATTACAGCAGCGTCCACAATTATAAATGCTACCTTCTTCATTATAAATGCTACACCTTATTATTTGCTTAAAAAAGTACTTTTTCTTTGAAAATTCACGGAGAAACAAAACAAAATAAATGTCAAAATTATAACACTATACTTGTGTAACATCTGTTCAAGGCTGGACCAGTGTGTAGCCATTTGCGCAAAGACACTTGTCAAATGTGGCGGCTCCTTTGATTTGGACTGGAAGCTGGTCAATATTTGTCGCCCACCTCGACAAATATCCAAGCATCGGCCAGTATCAAATATTTGGTGATACTTGTCAATGGTGCAACGGCCACACCACTTGGCAATGATCGGGCAGAGCCCGTACTTGGCCAGCCTGGGCCATAGTGTAGCCCTAGCTTTAAAAATGTGATTATGTATACAAATGATACAACGTATAGTTTGTATTATTAACTTATATTTCCAAACAATTCTTAGTGCATTTTGCTTACTGTTTAAGTGAAGTCTATCATAAATTGTTTATATTTGGGTGAAGTTTAATTTTGCTATAAAAATGTCTGATAAACGAACAGGAGCTGTGATTCACACAACTTGTGCAAAAAAAATCCGTAAAGCGATTACAATGGAGGTAAAGCTTGATGTTTTACGACGGCTCGAAGCAAGTGAGAAAAATAATGAAATAGGCAAAGCTTTAGGTCTGGTTGCTTCTACTGTTGGTACAATGAAGAACAATAAAGATAAAATAAGACGCAGTGTACAAAGAATAACATCTTTAACGACAAAAAATTTCAAGACTACAAGACAAAGAAGATATGAAACGAATGCTTAGTGTATGGATATACCATCAATCTCAACGAAATATTGCGATAAGCACAACTGTAATCCAAGAAAAAGCCGGGAGCCTCCACGAGTATTTAATAATGCAACATGGGGAAGGTTCTCAGTTTGAACAATTTTTAACTAGGAAAGGTTGATTTGAACGCTTTAAAAAACGTTATTCTTTGCACAATTTAAAAACTTCTGGTCCACCAGCAACTGTGGATATTAAGGGGGTAAAAAGTTATCCTGCAGAATTTAAAAAAATTGTCGAAGCCGGGGGCTATACCCCACGACAAGTATAAAGTGTAGGCTAAAGTATAAAGTGTAGGTTTGTTTTGGAAAAGAATGCCATCTAGAACATTCATTTCCAAACAGGAAAAGTCTGCGTCAGAATTTAAGGCAGCTAAAGATCGTATTACTATTTTTCTTGGAGGGAATACTGCGGATGATAATAAGTTAAAGCCTATGCTTGTTTATCTTTCGGAAAATCCACGAGCCTTCAAATGATGTAGCAAATTAAAACTTGGTGTTATCTGGTGGTCATATAAAAAAGGGTGGATGATTGCACATCTTTTTGAATGTTGGCTGAACAATTTTTTTTTTTCAAATTCTGTGACAAAATATAATTTCGAGCAAAACATTTTAAATAAGGCATTGCTAATAATTGACAATGCACCTAGCCATAAATTAACTCACATGCCTTCTTTTTCTTGTACAACCCATTTATACTGCTGGATGTAGGCCTCCCCTTTTCTTCTCCATTCTTCCCGATCAATTGCCACTTGTTGCCACGTATGTCCTGCTATTCTTTTGATGTCGTTTATCCATCGCTCCGGTGGTCTTCCCATTGGCCTTATTTTTATTTTTTTTTGGTGGTCTCCATGCCTGACCACATTAAAGTCGTACGCCTATCGTACGCACTACTCCTACACTTCAGCCAATTGATCAGGGTGTAATTGCTAATTTTAAGACTTACTATTTGCGTTGTGTTTTCAAGAATCCTATTAAATTTGTTGATGGTTCAAACCAAGCAACAATTACAGAATTTTGGAAGTAATTCAATACAATGAATGCAATTCATAACATTATAAAATCTTGATGTGGCCACGGAGATATTTCAAACGAAGAGTTAATGACGATAGTGGAAGAAGGCATGGGTTCCGAAAAGTCAGGAAATTCTACGCATCTAGAAATGCTTAGAATTTCTCATATTTTGACAACACAAAAAAAAATCTCAAAGGCGTTTTCCCTTATCCAGGAAGCTATGGATATACTTTTGGAAAACAATCCTTGTACAGGAAGAAGTCTTAAGATTTCCAGAGAAATAGAAAAGTCCCTTCGTTTCCTATAGCCCAGCGGTTTTCAACCTATATGCTACCGCGACTCTCCGAAAAAAAAAATTTTCTTCGCTCCTCCCAGTTTTATTTATTTCTAGATGTATTATAGTATAAAAATATATATTTTTTTATTAAAGAATTTTGGTGCCTCCCCTATCAATACTCCACGCCTCCCAGGTTGGAAACCGCTGCTGTAGCCAATTATGCACAGATAAAATAATATCGCCAAAAACACAGTTTATTAGTTTCGTATTTTGCGAAAAAGTGTTGCAGCTCCTAATATTGAAGTACATAGAGAATCTACGTCAAATGTCAGTTCAGATGAACTGACACTCATACTGTATGAGTGAAATGAGCTATATACGCATAAATTATATAGACACCATAAAAACCATCCTATGAACAGAATGTCGCACGCATATAACTTTATGGAAAGGAACATCCATATTACAATGAATAATCTAACAATGTAAAGCTGCAAAACTTATTGCATTCAAAATCTTGTTGCCCAGGTAAGAATATAACAATAACAATTTTGAAACAGATTAACATTGAAGAATAGAAGTTCTAACGAAATACCAATATTCCATATTCGATATATCTACGTATCGTAAATTACATAACTTATTACTGCTTATACTTTGTCAATACGCCTGACTGCAAACGGACAAATTGTAAATAAGCACGGAAAAGTTCGCTACTTTCAGAAAGAATATAACAATAAACTACAACTGAATGACGCTCGGCAATAGTATAGTGATGATAGAAACAAATAGACTTTCTCAAATGTTCTCGTTATAAGGTATCTCTGCGCACAATCCGACTGATCATTTGGTCTACTTTTGACAGGGTGATCTCGATAAACTTTTATCCACAAAGGAAGTAGTATATTTTAGTAATAATAATTTTGTTATCGCATAACATATCTGATGTAAATTAATTCTATTAATTAATTAAGGTAATAACTAATTCCCTAATATGATATAAATTGACTAATAAAATTTTAATTCATTTCGTAAATAATATATAAATTAATGTACGAGTGAAAAACTTTTGGATGTTTAACCCCAATGGCGCGAAAAGCACCACAGAACGCGAAACAACTATTCGCGGGTGAAAGTTGCAACCTCGCGAGCTGGCAAGGGACAGCTAGAAGATTCGCAAAGCCATACACACATACATATCAAGAGGCATTATTTCGTAAACTGATGCAGGCTGGTACCGAAATCACTAATTCCATACACAAATACATTTGTAATTGTTTTCCTATCGCGGAAGTATTTCTGCAAAACTCGTTAATATAAATACACAATTATTTTTTTCATTGGCTGGCTTCTGCATTGACAGGGGTAGCGCTTGTTGCGAGTTTCGCTTGCAGTTTACTCTGATTGAAAGATCAACTTTTGACCTCATAGAATTGCGACCAGGAGATAATGCAATATTGTTCCTTAAGATTTCCAACGGATCAAAACAATGCTTCTCATTGGTAGTAGCTCTACACCTCTAGTAAAATTTTAGCAAAAACTTTTGCTCTTAATTCTTAATTACGACCATATCGATTTCACGGGCAGCGAGCCCTATCGCAACCGTCAATTGATGTGATCCAAATAGCGTTGTAATAAATATTCAATATTTACCATACAGTCATCATATATTAAATCTGTGCAAGAAGTATAAAATAAAACAGGTTAAGGATGAAACAACGCTCTTCTGCTAAATCTTCCGAATATCGTCTTCATTATTCTTCTACTCTTGTTCTCACATTATTATTTATTCGTTTTCCAATTGACC
Organism: Adranes taylori; assembly: GCA_009867245.2. NCBI lineage: Eukaryota > Metazoa > Arthropoda > Insecta > Coleoptera > Staphylinidae > Adranes > Adranes taylori. The sequence goes on from WYDF02109666.1 coordinate 4,464, forward strand.
ATGGCACTGATGCGTAAACGAGGAAACCGTCGTGAGAAGAAGAAGTTGGTCAGAAAGCACAGACCAATCGAGAACGGCGATGACAGCGACTACAGACTACATGTACATCACAAAATATCAATAAAATCCTACATCTTCATAATGCATCAATAAAAATTCTACATCTTCGCAACGTATCAATAATTCTACATTTCCACTACGTATTATTATTGCCGTTATTCAACCGTTGTTCAACTATTTAATCCACGCAGCACCGACAATCGCAATATCCAGCATGGTTTTAATAAAAGAGAAGTTTCAATCAAGGACCGTCTTCATGACCGAAGAAGAATGAACAATATATAATCAAATCATATTTAGTCCGTCACTATATTATTTCTTTTACTTTTTACTGGACTAGAATGGAACAGCTTAATCAATTTTGAATTATAATTAACTTCCATGTCATTGTCTGTTAATTAAAGTCGCGATGTCGAGTCATATCTATGTATTATAAATATTTGTACAATGCCATACCCCGACAAAACTCGTTTGTGGCAAATTACAAACCCGTCCCGAATCTAACTAAAAATCTTTTATACTTGACTAACTTGAGTCCGACTTCGAGGCAGGTCGGATTCAGGTGCAACTAATACAACACTAATATGCACCAGATGAGTGAAGAATGATTAGAACGAATGAATATCATAAAAAAAAGCAGAAGCAAGACCGCAGTTTACCGCAGAGGAATTTAAACTGACGGATAGGAAATTTAGGATAGGAAAAGCGGCTTAACATAATCCCCAATAAAATTTTGTAGTTTCAACGGAATCGTATATGATACTAAAACTCTAAAATAATTGTTTTAAACACGCAACTATACCAGTGGATTGGAAAAAGGCCGACCTCCCTAAGGGGTTGACCAAGAGGAACCTCCCCAAGAAACAGAAGCAAATAGCAATTGATTAAAAATGGAGTCCCAACATACTTCAGATTTTTTTGAGTTTAAATATAAATCCGGCAAAACAAATTCAATTGACCAGCAATGTTTCACAGAGATCCGTATTGTATGTAACATTATGTAGAAGATAACCTATTAAATATGAAATTTCAGGTGGAATGACATTGATCGCATTTGCCGATGACCCGGTTTCTATTTGCAAGAATCAAAGAAACGGAGATTGTAAACGCAAAGTTAAAACAAACTGGCACAAACTCACTGACATGAGATACATAGGATGTCCAAAGATAAAAGTAATGGTCCAAATTATACAATTAAAAAAAAAACAGTTGAATTCTTAAGTGCCACGATCGACAAAAGCTTCAATTTTATGAAGCATACTAAAAGCATTACGGAAGGAATAAAAAACAATTGTCACAATTTATGACAAGAATGGATCGCAAAAAAATTGTACAGTATTACAGAGGCATTATAAACTCAACTCTGTTACATATATCAAGGGCTTGAAGTCATGTTTAAAAAAAAAGAATAGTTGTCTCTGCGTGAGACTATTACACAGTGGATGTCGGAATATTTGATTTCATATGAATTGGAACGGATATATGAATTTGATGCCCTGAATTCAAATATGACATTAGTTTTCGTCTAGGAGCTCAAATTTCTAAGATATAACATTTTAGTTAAACATATGTAACACTATTACTATAAGTCAACTCCATATTATACAAATATTATTATATACAAAGATAGATGAAACAAAGAAGTCACTGTACACTTTGGGAGCTTCTTTTCCGTGACATTCTTGAATGTATTTTGTAACACTCCCTTTCTAAACTCCAACAGTAATCTGCCATCAGGGGTGTATTTCATCTTCCTTGGTAGCGGTCCTCCATAGTTTTAATATATTGGTAAAATGTTTCACCATGTTTCTCAGTGGTGTCTCCTAAATTTTCAGGAAAACGGTCTGTGTAAATAATGCGCCCTAATACTCATGTTACAACCAACGGATTTTAAGTTTTACGTTTGTACAGAAAATTTCCAAAACTGCAATAAATAAAGTCCAGACTTTCCGCTCAGCCTCATCCATATAATTTACGAAGGCAAGATCCTTAATAAGTTGTCTTATTTGTGGACCGTCAAATATTCCTGCTTTAATTTTTTCCGTATTCAACTGAGCTATTTCCACCCTATATATGCAAAGCATGATCAGTTCTTATCAAAAGCCTTTACAACTTAGTTTGATATGCAGTGGAGGAAAGATAATTTTCTCTCGTTCACCTAAGGGTTCGTTAATGAGAATATTTTCCCTAACGTGCATGTTTTCTCTCTTAGGCCACTCATTTCTAACCCAGCGTGTTTTGACTCTGCTCTCGCAGAGGCACATGAAGCAAGAACATTTGGTGTAACCACTTTGCTGTCCAATGAGATTACCATTTTTAAGTCCACACAAATCACCCATTGATGTGCATGATACTTTATCTTCTCCAAGACCAAAGCTTTGGTGTTATTGTCTTCTTTCATTTTCGTTGAGGGCGCAATTGATATTGGACCATATTTGCTCCCATTGTGTAGAAGGACACATTTCAAACTTCGTTTTGAGCTGTCAATAAATAGGCGCCAATGAAAATATTCAGAAAGACCATTATTTCCAGGAGTTTTCTAATTTTGTGACAAAATACAAGATTGTCTTCTTGAGAGAAGAATGCTTTTCTCTTGTACGGTAATAGGAAATTTTGGTTCCTTATTCCAGTAAATTTATATCGTTCAACCCGGAAGCCAGTAATTCAGAAGCTTCTTTTGTCAGATTGAGATCTTTTAATTCATCCTGATTGAAATGTTGAGGAATTGATGATATCCCCTCATAATCAAGGTCACCTTCATTAGTATCAGAAGGGTGATCAGAAGGACAACACTCGACCTCACAGAGCTTTGGTATCTGGGATCGGTACTTCCTATGAGTGACAGATCTGGCATCTTGCAAAGACTAAATTAAGATAAGTCCACTAGTAGGGTTGTTTCGCTTGATTCTAGTAATATTTACTGCGCAGAAATTATCGAAGTGGTTTATGTTCGTTTCGTTTCCAGAATTTAATTCGTTTCCAGGTAGTTCACTGTCGTAAATGTTCTGTACAAGTTTTGCAGACCTGATACGGTGCCCAGGTTTTATCTTGATCACCAAGCCTAACACTAAAGCATCCAGATAAGCTCTCTTTACAAAGTGACTAACCGGCTTCCAGTTTTCTTTTAACATGTATTCTCCGCATATGTAGCTGAATAACTAGATCAACATGATTTACACAACTTCTACTTGAACTCATAATATTTTTATTCAATAACACAAATACAACAATCAACAACACAAATATCACGCGAAGCCAGCTGCGATCTACTCTGCACTGCAAGAACTCAGAAACTAACCTCTATTCTAGTTGAAGTGTTGAAGGTCACTTAAGTTACCTGAAGCTTACTCTATCTGGTGGAGAATAGGACAAATATGCAGGAATCTATCCTTGTATAGAGTTCTAAGTGATTTCGAACTCTAAAAAGTAGAGCAGATAGAAAAAAAATATTTAGATTTCATTAGATGCAGCGCCAGAATTTATAACTAAAATCAGTTCTAAAATCACAGGCACCAAATAAAAAACTTTTTGTAGCCTATGTTATTGAATATGATTTAAAAAAACCATAAGAAAAAAGAAGATGAAGATAAAAACCTCAACAAAATTAAGTTTTCGTGGCGTTCATTCTCGGTATAACAGTTTCAAGTACTACCTACCTAGGATTGATAAAACAAAAATAGTAACTTGCGACCGCTGTAATAAACAGATTGATGCTGCGGAATACACGATGTTTAAATAGAAAGAATGGATAGGCCGAATTAGGTCGGATCTTAATTCCTCTGATGACACCCTAATTCCTCTTACACTAGATTCTAATAACAATTGTAACACAGCTTTAGAGTATATGTCCACTATTCTACCAACAAAACTAACTGAAGACCAAAATAAAAGCCTATAATCCAACAGTAACAAGAAATTAAAAACAAGTGACTAAAAAAGAGCAAACTGGCAAAATCAATCCTAGATAGTCTGAAGTAATACTAACGAGATTTCCAGGTTTCCTGTATAGCTTCAGGGGAAATCGATTAAGCAAGTAGTAGCTTCCCAATGCAGTACAAACACTGGATTGATAAATCAGTATTGAGCTCTGCGTAAATGCTGCCTAAACCTTATAAAACAAATTAACAAAGAACTGGCATTAACAAAATCTTTAAAAATTAATTGTACAGTCAAGAATAATTTAGGATGTAGGTCTAAATTGGGATAAATGTAGGCATTTGGGATAAATAATTTATGATTGGAGGGTTCGTTTTAGATGTATATTCGCAGAAATCTTTGAAAAAGTGAAAAGGTGTCTTTGAAAATTTTACCCCATCCAGAAATTGAACCCGAGTCTCCCGATTGCCGGTAATGTGTTTTGGCCACTAAACCAACAGGACATGGATTTCAAAGTATACGATATATATGAAACTCTAAATAGCGGAACAATTACGGCGAGAAGAAATGTTTATTCGTTTTACAAGCAATGCTGAGACTTAGATGTCTCTACTGACGGTTGCAAGTTCAAGGCATCACGGCCTCCCATCTCCTACATACGTACATATGTTCGGAAATATGTAATCTGGCTCGGCGTTCGGAAATATTGTACAGTACTGTACTTTAGGTCACTCGTAACTTCTCGCATTGCCACTGTCAATTCAGTTGGCTCTGCGTTCGTCATAAACGTGGTTGTGCTTTTGTGCGTTTATTGATTTCTGTGTTTCGATATGAGCGAGAAACTGTTGTAGTTTCTCTTGACACGAAATTTAATGCAATGAAACCGTTGAACAATGACGAGTCTATTAAAAAGGTGGCTACCGATTTGGGAGTTGGGGAAGTTACTGTTGCGGATTCAAGGCGTAACCAGAAAGAAATTGAACAGTTTTCAAACAAACTTGTGAGTGGAGGCAGTGGTTTCAGTCGAAATACTTTGAAGAATGGCGTCTACGAGCAGACGTCTGAAATTCTTCTTCTGTGGTTTTCACAGCTTCGAGGGATGGGCAATGCTTCAAGCTAAAGCGCTTAAGTTCCATACGAACTTTAAAGCCGACGAGGAAACATTCACTGCAAGCGATAGATGGCTGGACAGGTGGATAAAGAAATATGGCATAAGGCGGCTGAGCATTAGTGGGGAAAAACTGCCAGCTGACCCATCTGAATTCTCGTAATTTCAGTCTAAAATGGAAGAAATCGTTTTGGAGGACGGATTGACCTCAGATCAAATTTTCAATTCAGACGATACAGGCCTTAATTTTCGGATGCTACCTTCAGAAACCTTAGCAGCAAAATGCTAACAAAAACTGCTCCTGGATTTAACAAAAGTAAAGAGTTAAAATTCTGACGGCCTGCATGCTTCTGGTTCTTTGAAACTAAAGCCTCTGCTTAAATCTAAAAACCCAAGAGCCTTTAAAAATATCAAAGTCCATTGTCTGCCAATAATGTACTGCAACCAAAGAAGTGCATGGATGGATAGCACGATTTTTAGTGACTTGTTTTTTAAACAATTTGTTTCTGTCACTGAAGCATTTAAAAAAAAATAAGCTCCCCAGGATAGCTATTTTATTATTGGACAATGCGCCATCTCACCAAGATGCCAAAGAACTGTGCAGTAGTGATATTAGAGCTATATTCTTACTCCCTAATAAACCATCGCCATCGCTTATAGAACCCCTAGGCCCGGGGGTTCTAGAAACGATGAAGAGAAATTACCGGCGAAGGCTTCTCCAGATACTGATTGTAAAATTAGACGGCCTGTTAAGAAAGTCTTAAAGCAAGTCACATTAAAAGATATAGCAGACTGGATTGTTATATATATATATATATATATATATATATATATATATATATTAGATACACATAACACATGACTAGAGGTGTTTGGTTCGGGTTCTAATACGAGCAGAGAATGCAGGATACATC
>WYDF02109677.1:0-10421 GCA_009867245.2 Adranes taylori
TATGTAGGAACTTATATACTAATATATAGGTACTTATATATGTATATAAAAAACAAATGCACAGATTTTTGTAAGACAAATTTTATTGCTACATGTTTCGCCAAATCACAATGGACGTATGTTTTAAACTAAATCTAAATAAAAGATATAAACAACAATGATGTAAGTAATGAATGCTATGTGGCGTGTGGTAAGTGATACTATGTGCAAACTAGAATTTATGTGTGTGTTATAGGCGAGTACAGATTAGTATCTTGAGTTGGTTATAGGTGAGTTATATAAATCTAGCTGTTCGTTGAGAAGGTTGCAGTTATTTTGTTTTGGTGTTTCTTTATGTCAATTGGTTCCAGAATAACTAAGTTTTTGCTCTTGCTTTGTACATATAGTATAATTGGGTTATCTGTAAATTTGTGATTATTATGTGTGGCATATTGTGAGTCTGATTTTAAATTACGGAAATTACGACCTATTTGACATACCTATGCGAAATCACAATCTGTACAACTCAACTTACATACTCCAGAGGTACTTAGTTTGTTCTTTTTTATTTTTGATATATTAATGTATTTGCTAAAGTTGTTAATGGTTTTGAACGCAACATTTGTATTTTTGATTTTTAATATTTGGTTATTTTATTTATCGGATTGCCAATATATGTTATTGTTTTGTATGGGTTTTGGTGTCTATCTTGTGGATAAATAAGGTTTAAGGATCTTTTGAGTTTTTGTTCGTTTAAGATATTATTTATTATGTATATCTTTATTAGCTGCCATTTGTTTGATACGTTTCAGTTCGATGTTAAAATTGGTTGTGCTGCGCGGAATATTAAATTAATATATGGATCATAGAATGATAGGCAGCATGTTTCTATGATTTTGGGTCAGAAATCGAGTTTACGGAAAAACCTAATAGAGGGTTCTGTATTAATGTAACAGGCATTTACAGGCATTGATGAAGTAAAGAATAACTCAAAAAATTCTTCTTGAAGTAGAGAATAATTCAACAAAATTCGACTAAATTCTTGCAAATTTCCTAAGCAATCTTGCGATGTTCAGGAAATTTTACTATGTACTTCTAGTTGTTTATGGAAAATTTTGATACTTCTGTTCAACCAAGGATGAACTTGAAAAAATTTCAATAAGATTTTTATAATTTAAATTTAAGTATAATATATGTTTTCTTTTTATTGGAAATTTAACAAATTTGATTATTATTACATATTTCTAAGTATAGGTAAATGAATTTAATTTGAATGTCAAGTCATCAGGGCATTGTATTACGAATCTAAAAGATATCTGAAAGTACTTATTATGATTTATTTACGTGTAGAATTGCAATTGATGATTTAGCAATTAAGAGCCAGACAGATAGACGTTTATTAAAATAGAATATGTTATTTCAAATGCTTGTTTTATTTATTAATAAAACAAGTAGACATGATTAGGTAGCATAATTATTCTTGTTTCATTGAACTTTTTATTATGGTCCATTTTCTTTTATATGGCTTAAATGGTACATTTCAAATTTCTTACGTGATGTTAGTTGTTTACACTTTTATCACACTTGTTTCATTTTTCCTTTTATTCATTTTGTATATATTGTTAACTAAATTGATGAATAAACGAGTTAAGTTTAGCGTTATTATTAAGCACTACGCATCTTATTCTACCTAATTGTAATCTCCCGGAGTTACTGCAAGTATATCTTAAATAGATTACGCAGTGCTCTTAATCAACTCAATTAATTTTTATTTAATTTTTTTTCAGTTGATTTATTAAATTTAATATTCAAATAAGTTAAGAGCGTATTGGTAACTTAACCCAGCTCTAGTTTCAAGTTAACATCATCAATTAATTATTCAAGTTTAAGTTTTCTTGTGTAATTTAATTCACACATTTATTCTAACATTCTTCCAAGCTGCAACAATTGCGGTAGATTTTTATATTTATCTCCCAATTGTCCAATACAATATAAATTCTAATAATAAAACTTATATTGTAATCAATTTTCACTGTTAAACTTCACGTCTACTCTTCTCTTCGAATATATTTTTCGATTTGGGGAAAAGCAGATAATTTGTGAGCGAGTAAAAGTTCATTCCAAAATTGAACTTCCTAACTACACAATCCAAGTTATATATTAGAGGAACAACAACATCTCTGTCAGTTATTACAGTTTAATTAAAAAGGAAACTCGATGGCTCTTAATTAAATAATAAAAACTTAGTACGTAGCACTTGAGAATTCCGGCTCAAGTTAAACCGATGACCTATTTTTTGTGCTAAAAATTATTTAGACTATGTAAAGTGTATCACCATGATATTTGCTGTAAAACAATTTAACGTCATATAACCATGTATATCAAAGATAAAAACCTCATTCATTGGGAATTAATGATGCTCTCAGACTTAGTTCTTGAAGGAAAAGGCGATTTTGAATATTTTAAAAAGTCGTACATATATAAGTTTAATAATATGTAAGAATAACACTCTGCTAGTGACACTAGTTGGAAATAACCGGACACAAAAATTCCGACCCCGGCATTCGATAAAATCAACTTAAAACCTCGTGCTACTAAAAGAACCCGAGGTAAACAAAACTATAACTCTCAAATATTCTTGAGCCTCAGAAACCACTTGAATCTTTATAGAAATGAACATTACATATAAAGAGGGAAATTATTTTTAGCACAGGGAACCTCAATAAATAAAAGGAGTACTGAACCCAAGAAGAAAAGTAATATGGTAGAATAAATAAATGGTTATGTATAAATATTCCGCGAGGTCCTAGAAAGTTTAAAGCATCCAACGGAGTCTCAATAATTACAAATATGAGGTAAATATCAGGTATTTAAGCAACTTGAATCATCAACATGTCATAAATAAAAGCTACTAACAGCCATTTTAATGCCTGTTACTTTCAAGAACATGGAGTATGTATAGTCGCAGCTTAAGATCCAAAGGAAGATGGCTTGCTAATTCATAATAACGATTTTCAAAAACAACTTAATAAAACACTTAAACAACTGGAATACCAACCACAATACATACATAATTCCTGCAGTCTGCCACTCCAAAATATATATCCGAGTTATGAATGAGTTAATTGTAAAATACGTAGACAAAACTATAATTTATAATGACCAAGACACTTGGATATGAGCCTCCAGCCCTTAAGCACGCAACGCTAACAAGCTATGGCCCTGTCTGTTCTCAGAGGAGACACTGGGTACAAATATTCACACGTTGTAGAGGGGACACTGACTGCGGGGCTCCAGAATTTTCAACATCTACTGTATGTAGCATATAATTATTTCCACCGCAATATTGGAAAACCCCACAGCTGTCAAAATTTCGCTTAACTGTCAAATGAGTTTACCCTGTATTTTTGTAACAAAAATTGTAGGTCTCTGGTAAATTTTTTAGACAATAATTTTTTTATACCAAGCCTGATAGTATGTAGTTACTTTTATTTTAAATCTAGTTAGTTTTTGCAATCTAGTAACAGTTTTTACACTTCAAATCCTTCAGATTTCCTTCAGAATCCTTCGGAATTCCTTCAGCGCATACGCGCAATTCAAATTTCCATGTAAAAACTAATATTTGACGACAACAACAACAAGCACCATCTCGCGTCGAATATAAAGCGCAATAGGTAAGCAATGTCATGTTGTGTTTCAAATGATAGCTGTCAAACGCACAAACAATTTATGTTACCTAGAAATGATAGCGTGGCATGTTTAAAACATGTTTAGAACTTTCTAAACATGTCATCGACATGTTTAGAACGAGTTGAGTCAAGATCTGGACGGTTGGTGGCTTGGTCCCTAAGTACGGTCTGCAACTACTAATGTAAGTTACAACACAATTGGTGTAACATAATATGTCCAAATACTCATGGTATCAAGATATCAGAGATCTGAGGTTGATACTTGATTGTATCAACATCAAGTGTCAATCAGCATCAAATATCAAGCTGAATACAAAATGAAATGTGATACAAGAGTAATTTCAGATCATTATGTCTTGGCAACAAAATTTACATTCCAGTAACGCAAAAGAGGTAATGCTACAAATGACACAAATCAAGAACAAATCAAATATAATATGGAAAGGCGCTATGGGGGAACCATGAGTGTGTGGATCAAGAAGAGGGGAACGATTTTTGACACAGTTGAATGATTTATGGATGAATGCTATCGTAAAATGAGGGATGAAAATTATAATATAAATGTGATACAACGGATGAAGAATGTTGGAAAGCAAGAACGTGAACAAAATACAACACCAGATACAAGTATATAATAGTTGTGGGTGAAATATCAAAGTAATTGATGATGGATGAAAGTATGAACCAAAAATCGATGGTTGCTAGATTTAGGTGTGAGAGCGAGGAAAGAGGGAACCGCTATTGGATGAGAGGGGATGGAAGAAGATGTAGGATATATGAAAAAATGTGGAAAGATGGAACCCAAACCCTTACATGCACTGGGTAAAAGAATGTAAGGGTTTTGAATGGATTGAAAAGGAAAATAGTTTGGCTGCAAATTTGAAGAGTTGTATGGGGCCGCATGGTAGATAATTAAGGATGATGGTAAAAATAGTAATGTGTATAAGGAAAGATAAATTCGAGATCAAATCAGGGCACAAGAGGTATTTACTTGTTGGAGATGGACTGGTCTCATTTCCTTTTTCTATCTCTCTCCTTGAAAAACTAGAAAGATATATAATTTATGTTTTTGGAAATATTCTATTGCATTTTATTCAATTATATTGTGTAAAATTGATTATGCCAATAAAGGTTTTCCTACTACTATTAAACCTTTACTTACTTACTTACTTACTTACTTAGTTCCTTTCGCTCTTATCCAAAGCATAAGGCTTCGATGAAATTTGTCCAGCACACTCTAATTCTAGCGAGTAGAGTGTCTATTTCAGCTCTGCAAAAGTATTTCCTTCCTTCTTCTCTTCTTCATCTACAGTCCTTCTCCATGATGTCTTTATTCTTCGACCTTTCCTTTTTTTCCTGCAGATTCCACAACAAAACTCCATTTTCTTCTCTTCATTTGAATGGATAGATTCTTCTCGCAGTTGGTTCTAAAAATCTTTGTTAGATATCACATTTGGTCAGAAGATTCGGAGAATTTTTCTGAGGTATATATCTAGAAATCTACTGGTGATTTTGGAGATAACCTTGCAAGTCTCACAACCGTATAATAGCTTTCTATATGACTGTTTTTACATTGGTTCTCCAGAGTGGTTACAGCAGAACGAAGGTCCCATTTGCCTTTCAGATTCTTGCTCGGACATGTGCAGCTACACCGCTATCATATGTAACTATGTTCTCAAGGTACGTGAAGTTTTCTATATTTTCGATGTCGTCATTGTTCACTCTCAGTAATGTCAGCTCTTACATCTCTTGCGTTTATCTTTATAATCTTTATCTTGTAGACTTCTTGAACGATGAACGATGACTTCTAAACCCTGCTTTCTCCTTCCTTATTTCTCATTCAATTTGTACTTTATTTATTTTGAGTATCACTCGCGCCAACACTTTACTTGGAATTGATGGTAGGGTGATTTGTCTCCAATTATGACAGTTAGTGCCGTCCCCTTTCTTCGGTAATTTGATGAGGAGTCCCTCTCTCCATTCCTGTGGCAAGTTTTCTTTGTTCCAACTTCTCTGTTCTGTACAATTTCTTCCTCTTCTGCAGGTTCTTGTTTAGCCTCTTCCTCACTTTCTCTATTGAACACCTCTATGAAATGTTCACGCCACCTTGTAAGTTGTACTTCGTCGTTGCTGATGAGGTCTCCTTGTGTATTTGTCACCGGTCTTTTGCGATTGACTTTCTTCTTGGAGAGAGCTTAAACCTTTAGTTACTGCCAATAATGTTTTTCTATAAAAGGTAGTAAGAGCTAAAAGATGATAATTTAACTCATGAATTTACGGCAGCAGATGAACCTCTTTGTGAAAAAACAGCCTTTCTTTTAGACATGACAATGGAATAAAATGAATACAAAGTGAATGTGGTAAATGGCTGTTAGACACAAAACATAACACAGATAAAATAGTATACAAACACAAAATGCTGAAAGAGAATAAAACTAGTACATTACAAAGAAAATGCAGACAAATGCATTCGTTGGTGCAACAAGAACTCAAGAAAATTTCACAAAAGTCAGTCAGAAGATTCAATAAGTCTACTTTATAGCAATGTACCGTTAATCTGAGATTTGTACACATACACACATATGATGAGCACGCGGAACGCCGAAACAAGTACTTGTGACGTGTTAGTAATATCTCAACTTTGCAAATTATTTTAAGTTCAGTATAGGATAAATTGTTCATCCACAGTGAACATCATGCTAAAATTGTTTTAGCAAAACTCTACTAAGGAATACTATTTTCCAACGATTATATCTATGTTAATACACTACTGATGGTAATTGCACTTATGATAAATGCCTTAAATTTTGCTTTTCGATAAAACCTTTCGCGAGTGGGGATTCAATTCAATAAATTTAACATTTCAGGGGTGCTTCAACTGTTAGCCTCCATTAGTGGTTAAAATACAACAATAAGCTTTAACTTATTTCTCTGATACATTAACTTCTTTCAGTGGCTAGTCGGCGATCCACTACATTTAATCTATGGTGTCTCTGTTTCTTTCAATCCTGATTTTTGTTCGTCTTGTGTCGTTCTTTTATCCGTGTGAACGTATGTATTTCTTTATCGCTTTACCTTTTTGCTAATATATCCTCAAGAGTATTTTATTAGACGAGCGGAAGATAACAAAAGGGTTGTCCTTTCTGATCCTTTCTTTTGTATCTAATTTCTTTAAAGAGGCGACAGTTCAATGCTGAAAGTTTAAAGTCTACTTGGATTTCTGCTGTTTGTTCAATCAACGATGTAGAAATTAATATTCTTGATTTAACGCATCGATCATTTGCTTTGTATAATCATTTCTATTGAATTATTAATATTCATTCAGTCGTAATAAGTCATGTATAAAGCTAAGGTCATATAGAAAGCTAATGGAAACATAAAAACTGATAAAAAGGTGTGATAAATTGGTGTGATATTATTTTAACATTATTTCGATTATAACTATTGTTTACATTATTTTTAAAGAAATAAGTTTTCTCCTGTGTCAACCCATTCTTAACCGCTTCATTTTCATCTACCGCTGTTCGCATCGCTTCTCTGATAGACTTACAATTACATACGAACAATCAATTTCACATGCTTACTATTTAATCCCGAGATAAAAGATTATATGTCTACATTTTCATTTTCCTTAGCTTTATAGAATATTTTTTGTTTCTCCATTATCCAACTGAGCTATAGTGAGTTTAGTTAACAATGCTTCAATAGTGCTACCAAACTCTTGCAAACTGGAAACTCCTTGCTTCACATTTTGTAGATTAGCCATCAAACTTTCCTTAGGTAAGAAATAATATTTTAAATCATTTACTAATTATAATCTATATTTTAAAACAAAATTCGTTAATAATTTATTACTCTCTGCTTTAACATACTATGTACAATAGAACAGCATCTATTAACTTTTTAAAACTTCCTCACTTCCATTCATACTAGGTATAAGACTAGCAGCTAATTTTAGATCAAAAGGATTGGCCATTGTTACAAAATTTTGTTTCTCTGTTAAATCCGTTAAGTTTAATAATTCGTTACTTTTAGCAAGTAGTAATTCAAAACATGAAGCATTTCTGCTTGGTTTTTGGAAATGTGTCGAACAATTTTCCGCTCTGCTGGCAAAATTTCCAAACTTCTTGAACCAGAATGATGGATAGTATGATACTAAATGTTAAGATGATAACAAAAAATTTCAGCATCAAAACTGCAGACGCTAATACGCCACCTGAATTACCGGTTTGCACTATTACTGTCTCTTCTTTTCTTCTTGTTGCACCCCTGTTATTCTTTTTTCTTATTTTTTCATATTATTCGCAAAATTCGGCGTCGCATACTTAATTTCTAATTAGCTGTCACGGTCGTCATGTGATATTCTCGTTTTAGTACAATATATGAATTTAATTTAGGGTTTAAAAATGAAGTAATTAAACAAGCATTTCCACTTATAAAATAAATAAGTTAAATATATTTAATATACAATTTGTACATGGTATCTTTTACAATGTAAATTTTAGATATCGAATCTGATATTACACTGTACCTAGATTTACTTCATGTAAGAACATCCATATATGTCGTTGAATACATTTCTTATCAATTAAGCATTAAGCCTGGAAAACACACGTAATGTACATATATTTGATTAGACGAGCATTATGTATATTAAGAATACATTATTAATATATTAATTACAGAAAACTAATAACTTAATGTTGAACACCAATATTATAATGAATTACTAGAATAATTCCACTACACTCGCTCGCACGGTCTTATACTTTCAGAGGCATAATGCACTGAAAACTCATCCTTAAGGTCCTTTTATCTGCTAAAATCTCCAAAGAGATTTTGGGTATCCTGATTAGCGCGTATTGTTAAGTAGGCGTATAGCTTTCAATGGACGCTCTGTTGCGTATCTGGTTAGTCGCATGGGGCGGTTAGTGGTCTGGTGAGTGTGCAGTTTTGCTTATTCTTTGGTTCAGGGGGGCAGCGTCGGAGATCGGATTCTCCGTTCGGGTGGTGGCCCTGGCGGTGTGTATGTGACCTTGGGCGTGTATGTAGGCGTTGATGACTGCTACTGATTATCTAGTTGGACCGTCGCGGCTGGTTGAAACTGTTTGGATGGTTGGAACTTCTTGGCTGGTCGGCACTGCTTGGATGGATTTGTCTGCACAACGATTGTTGAGAGAACTGTAAGCAGGTGTAAGTTAGGTCCTTTGGAAGGCCCTCCCTTCGCATAAGAAGTCCGTAGGCGGACCTTCCCTTGTCGATGGATATTTTCTCGTGCCTATATATTCGACATATAGATAGGTGTTTAGTGAAGTTGGTTTTGTAAACGCCATCTGTTGTTCAATTCGCGTGTGTCTGTTGCCGTCGTGTATATTGTGTTGGAGTTTAACCAGGCGCTGTATACTACATATTGAGTATTTCATATACGGATAATGTACGCTGTATTCGTAGGATGATTTACAATTTATTGATTTGAATAGGCGCAGGTCAGTTGAAAATATATATATTATGAAATGAAATAGCCTAGATATGGCGGTAATAGCCTAGATATGGCTTTTTATATGAAATTAGAGAATTTTGGCGTGCAGCTTGACGGTGGTAGGTTTGGAGGCTGACGGTCGCAATTGGACAAGAGTTAGTCGAAATTACTGCTCAAATTTTAGAGAAGACAGAATATTCCTCAAATAAACGATGAATTTTTGTCCCTTGCGAGTTTTAAGGAATAATTTCGCTTAGCATCCCCGCCGCGATATTACGTTTCTATGATTCTACGATGGGTTGCTCTCCAATAAGCTTTAACGTCCAAACGAGTGACGATCTACGCTTCCCCATCGAACAGTGACTAGCCAAACACGCAATAGTGGCAGCAGGCTTTTACGTGGAAAGCATTCAAGACGGTGTATGTTCCATACAATAATAGAAAAATCTGCTCGTACGAAAGTAACGCCCCCGTAGTTAAACCCATTAAACCCATCAAAGTTGTTTGTTAAAATATGCTGTTATCGAACTCTCGTCCAGACGTGGTTACTAGAAGCCAATAAACCCATTAAAATGTTTCGTAAATGTTTCGCTAGACGACAGCAATGAACGCGAGTTCAACGTCCTTAGTAAGAGGTTGTTTGTCCGAATTAAAATCACCAGAAATCTATGTTGAAGTCAAAACAGAGCACGAAACATATTAATCTCTCTTGTTTTGTACCTATTTTTGTTCATGTTCTACATTCGATATCCATGCACAAAAAAACGCAAAACTCGATGCAATCGCACAAAAAAGCATGAAAGACATCTGTTTAGGACAAAAACCATAGCGAAAGAATAGTTAATACGAAATATGATGCTATTGCTTTCCATTTCACTTACTCCGCTACCTCTCTCTAACACATGAAAATAAGTAACTATGTTAATTTTGTGCGTTTGGCTTCAAACCAGCATGCCACCCTGAGTGTCCTAAGAAGGGACAGTTGCACCCTGGACACCTTGTCTGGCTGACGATCTTGGTTGTCGCTTCTAAAAGAATTCTAATCTACGTGTATAAAAAAACTTATGAATAAACAACGTCAATGTTTCCGTTGCTTGACCGAAAACGCAAATCGAAAGTCTATAATAAAACATAATACACGAAAAGTAGATGCTATAAAAGAGTACGAACATATTCTGCACTTGATGTGACCTCGATAAAGGAAACCAAAAACAACAACGTAAACGGTAAAAGAAAGACGTCGAATGCGCGATGTATGCGCCATCCTCTTTTCT
>WYDF02109688.1:0-10421 GCA_009867245.2 Adranes taylori
GTTCATTCCAGAGTCGGAGTTTGATGTGGGCGCGGTTTTGATGTTTCTTTTTGATATGGTTGGGATGCTGAATGAAGATGGCTTGCGTTTTGCTCGGATTAGGGGTGATGTGCAATTTTTGCGCACATTTTGAAAAGTTGTCTAAATATAACTGCAAATGACGGTTTGCAGTTTCCGCTTTTAGTGAGCATGTCCAGTAAGCTGTGTCATCAGCATACACTATGGGTCTCTGGAGTGGTTGGGGTTTAAGTTGCGTAAAATGTAACCATATATATTTATATAAAGCATATACCATATTTATGCCGTAGTACCGCGTGCGCGTACAATTAAATAATCGCACGTATACGCATTCAATGTAACCACAGGCTTAAAAGAGTAATTTGTATAAAGCACTTTGACGCATTCGTTGTAAACTATAACACAAATTTATACTCTATACATGTATATATCCTACATTTTCCGGAAAATTATTTTAAATATAGAAGTTTAAAAATATATTGAACTTATATATTTGAACACGATATCTGACCGTTAGCATATATCTTTCATGAAAATCAGGTCAAAATAGAAAAAGAGGAAAGGGATAATCGAAGAAAGAGAGTGTAGTAAGAAAGCTTTTATATCTAATGTTGGTGAGGGGTGATTTCAAATGGGTCTGAGGATCTATAAACAGGTGCGTACAGCTTTTGATCTAGTGCGCATTTTATAAAGATTTATAATCTACTAAAAAGGTCGACCGTAGGATGTTATATATGAATTGATAGTACTCGTATAATATCGCTTATGTGTTTCAGTCTTAGAAGCTTAAATTTTTTTTAACTATATTTTTCCATAGAATAAATAACAAATTTTCGTTTCCACACAAATGAAATAAATATTCTACATGTGCTGCGAAAACACTATTTCACGAACATAAACATACAATGAAAATTTTACTCTTCAAAGTAGAGTTGGACTATGGAAAGTAACTTTACAGTGGTTATTCAAATGTGCTTGTAGCCAACATTTGTAGCCAAATCTATTTCATTTCAATGCAATAAGAAGTTAACCCACACTAAACTTAACTTTCTTGAATTTTAAATATCAATGATTATTAATTTAATATAAACTTACAACTAGCAATAATTTCCGCAACTTGAACTGATCATACAAGCAGAGGCAGAAACTCCACCTCATCAGATGAAAGTGCATAGACAAAACATAGCAAAGAACATAGTCACCCTAAAATCTGACGTGGCATGTCCAGTCTACAATATATACAGAAATATACATAGACTCAAGATTTGTGGAGAGAAGACTTTCTACAATCTGCTCTGGTTTCGTGCACACACGGATCAAGGACTTAGGAATAGACGAAAAGAGAGCGAGATGTCCTGCCCTCTATGCAAATTTTGTCCTGTTTTTCAGGTCGAAATATACAAGAAAAGATTCTTATAGTAAGCGACAGTTATGCAAGGGGGAGCACTGTATGCTCATAAAACCACCAGAATGTTGTCTGGACTGACGGAGAAATATATTAATGCCCTATGCAGACTGGTTATGATAAACTCAGTTACGCTGATATGGGCACCATGATACAGAAGCATTATATTCACCGAAATAGCCAATTCACCAGCAAAGAATGCCTTTAGCACAAACTTCACTGGTCCAAATTCAATTCTGGGAATATGTGTTAGTTCCATCAGAGAATCGATAAGCAACTGGAGCCTTCAAGAATACATAGATTGTTGGACGAAGTTACCATGTAATCAACAGAATAATCCTGAATTCCTGAAACTCAGCAGGAAGAGTATTATAACGATAACGGTCCGTTAAAGGGACATGCACCTCTATATCGGCATTAAATCGGACTATACATTACAGTTGTGTTTGGAGAAAAACGAGACTAGCTCGAAATAGGTATCTAATGTGAGCGTGAAGCATTGGCACTCAGAAGGAGAAATATATTCCGAAAATATAATAAACCGATTGGCGCAGTGCTACTGGAATGGAATTTCTACAGCAACCCTTGTTTATAATAATATTATGTAATAATCTAACGTGGCAAATTGCCCTCGTTCCAATTTAGTTGGATGAACGAAATATTGAGCATTTGATACTTATAAATTATGTAAATAATTCAGTAGGGATAGATTTTGTAAAAGATTATTATTATCTAAGCATGTTGTGTGCTAGATACACGGGTTACAAGGGCAAATGATAGTTAACACGTAAAATTGCATGTAAACTTCTATTCATGAATTCATGAAGTAAAGTATACTTTCAAAACAAAAACATGTAAACATATCTTACTTAAATTTGAATTTCAGTATAGAAATGTTTGGCGTCGGAAAACATCCTGACGTGGGATAAAAACAAAGCAAAACCATGAAAAAGGCGCTTCTGAGAAATTGCTAATCAAACACACATTCAGCAGGATTTCAGATCTGTGGTGCTAATTGATTATACCTCAAAATGAGCAATGAGTTATACCTCACAATGATAAAATCACATACAAATATTCTTGGTTAATAATATTAACCTTAGTTTTGACTAATACATTTATAGCTGTAAAACACCATTTATCTCTACATTGAATATTTTAAGTTCAATAGGTCAATCAGGTCAAGTTGTTATGGACGCTACAGGACTTAATAGACTTAATTGAAGCGATCGTAATTTGTTTATAACTACTGTACTGATTTTTGTATTTTTATTCTGTGTGTAACATAATTTGCTCTTGCATGAGATTCAGGGTTGGGTTAGGAATTCGTTTGTTCTAGTTTTTATAATAAAGTACTTAATGTCTTATATGATAAACACAGAAAAGCAATAACAAGTTTAAATAGTTTGATTTATTATTTTAGTATTTATAACTGTAAATATATGATTCGAAGCGCGATTTTAAATGACTGACCATAATGTTGATTCTAAATATAATTCAAAATTTCTTAGGCTGATCCAGTTCTCTTCTTCCATTAAAAGAAAAGACCAACTAAATATTATTTGTCTTCATCTATGAGTACGGTTTTGGAATAAAACTTCTTCTGCGTTGAAGTTGTAATTGTCGACGTTGACTGGATTAAATAAATGAACATTGGTTGAATAATGTGTGAATGAAGACCGAATCGAGCATTGGTAGATGTAGCACTTTATCTATGGATTCTCGTAGATATGCGCGCATATGTAGAAATGCATTGAAACGTTATGATAATATGCTTTTTATTGATGGATAATGATGTTGTGGATATTGACTAATAAATTGCGTTGACGGAATTAATTTGACCTCTGCCGAAGTACTTAAACTGGCGTCGGTGATGACCATCTACTCTGGAATGGTCGGTGCTATCTAGGTAACGTCTTCTTCTCGTGTTACTCTCTATATCTTGCAGCGATGTCAAGGATACTGGGAAAATAGTATGAGAATAAGAGTAGAAGAAAGTGATAATTATTTGGGAATCGAAAGATTCAGCAGAATATGTGTAGTCGGATACTTAACTTGTTTTGCTTCGCGTAGAAGTTGAATTTTAATTTGTAGAATTTTAATTTACTTATTTTATTTATTCGTACATTTAATATATTGTTTGAATATTAGAAATTTTAGTATAGCTTTAAGATCAGATCAATACTGGCTGCGATACTTCTTGCGGACCAAAATAAATTGCTTAGGTCTTATCTCAGAACTAAAGCTTTGGACTAGCGCACTCGGGTTCTCGATGCCATCCAACGACAATAACTCAAGAATTGCGGCTAAGGATCACTGGTTCGGGTGGCTCCTTTTATGCCAATTTTCTGGGAAAGGAAGCTGCTCCAGATGGATCGGCTAAGCTGTGGCGTATTGCCTAAGCCGATCGCGCCTGCCGCAACAAAAGCGGAGTTTGAAAGAAGCCTCTGCTAGAAAAAATTTAGGAAGGTTATACTTCCGTCCAGTCAAAATATTCCTCCTGATACCCTTAAAGTTGCATTATTTTGTTGACGGTTATCTAGTTAAATGCAAGTAATGGCGATTTATAAATGGCGGTGAGTTACACCAGCTGTGGAAATAGTAGCTTGATACGGTCGAAATGTCAAAGTATCTCATAGAAAACGCTTCCTTCAACATACGATAAACTAATATCGAATCAGATTTGTTGAAAGCCAAAAGGGTAAAAACTTACTCGTTATTCAGAAAATGTGGTGGGTGAAATACTTAATGTGAAACAAAGATTCACCGACAAAGAAAAACGTTGAAACCGTAACTTCTTTTGGAGTGAAAAAAACTTAAATCTTAAAATATATGACCATGCATCTGCATGTAGATGAAAGTATGCCGCTCGCTGTGGGCTTTAACACAAAGCTTTGACACGACGTGCCGCCTGATGTGCATTTTTATGTTAATGTATTACGATTATATTGAATAGTTTATATTTTTTCTTCATTTAACTGATTTGTTATAATATTGATTAGTTAATTGGTTAGGTTGCATTATTATGTTATATTTAATTGCATATTATATTTCTTTGATGAATTAGATTAGTCAATTCAGATATGTTGTTACAGGATTTCTCATTTAATTTACTTATTGCGATTATTAATTAATTGAATTAATGAGAATCCTATGTCACAGTGTTCAATCTAAAATAGTAAATTATAAACACCTCATAGTTTTTAACTTCAGTAGAATCTGAAGTATCTCACTGTGCAATCTAATTTTATATTATCTCATAAATTCAAACATTTTAGAGATTCAACAGCAAAATTAATAGCAGCAATAGCGTCAATTGAAAACTCATTTCATCCGCAAATATTGAAATACGATTAAACTTTGTACTCACAAGGGCATTTCAAACTCAACGAGCATTGGCTCCCTTTCTCAAGTTAGCTTTCTAGATTAGCAAACTTCATATACATCGATGTATATGCGGCGTACGCGGCTGCCTATACTTTACCACATTTAACAACACCTGAGGCCTTATCCAACGAAAGGCTACCGGATTTTTATACATAACATGTTAATAATAACTGCTAATTACAGAAATTTGATTTGCATTAACTATTTAGTAGACAATGTAGATGACAGAAATAAAAGTTGTCATAACAATAAACAGGAACTTGTAGTATTTCTGGTATAAAATAAAGAATATTCCTTCAGTCGACGCGCTTAAAAATTGATCGATCTTATTTGCATAATTGCATGTTTGCCAATTGAGATATTCTGTGGAGATAATTAATAGCAAGTATTGTAACACTGCTATAAATTTAAATTTGCTGCGCTGCCTAGCGTATAAATAGCCGTGATTAGATTTAGTTCTGAAAATAATATTGAACAGGACCTAAGCGAGCAAGGGTACGTCTTCAACACTGTCAAAAGAATGGGAAATAAGAGTCGAGTATTGCCCTCTAGTATTAGTAAACACGGAGAAAAGCGAGAAAGGTTAAGAAATCTTTCAAATTAAAGAAGTTATGCATGCAAGGATGACGGCATAACCAAAACGCAAGTCTACCTCCATTGAGCAGTGTTACCGATACAAACTGTACGGACGTGTTTAATTCCGATGCCCAGTGTCATTTCTTTGTTGCAAATGCGCCGGCAGTCACCCCTTCAGAGAGTGTGATAAACCCCAAACTAGCAAACCTTTCTGTGCACTGTGCGCAGGCGGATATTTATCAATGTGAAGGTAATGCCCAAGACACCCGGAGAACATAAGGAAGTTATGTTCTCTCTCCGAGAGTGTCGCAAGCAGACCGTACGAAAAACGAAAAACAAGGTGATCAGTTAGTCACCAAAGGACAGCTAATATTAATTTTAAAGGAAGTTTTGCCAGAGATTTTAAATACAGACAGTGAATAGAATTACATGCAAATTAATCACTGGAGTGCAAATGGCTTAAAGGATAAATGTCAAGAATTAACAGAATATCTAAAAAGAAGAAGATATCCTTGCTACGCTGATTACAGAAAGTTACCTAAAGGAAGGGGATCGGATGAAAATTCTAGGATACAACATCTATAGAGAGGACCTAGTAGGAGTTCAGGGCGGAGGACTAGCAGTGGTTATTAAATCTAAATAGTGCACAAAAATAAATTTTGAAAGAAAGAGTTGTGAAGCGATTGGTGTAGAAACTGGTATAAAAAGCGAAATAATAACATTAGTGGCAGTGCACCCTAAACCAGCAGAAATAATAAGTGAATAGGATTTAGTAGAAATTCTTAAAAACGGAAAGACAATAGTGGAAGGGGTTTTAAACGCGAAGCACTTATCATGGAACTCAAAGAGATCAAACATCGGAAGAACATCGCATTATGCATGTCGGAAGTATGATAATGTAAACGGGCCAACAGACTTCACGTCTATTCCATATAGTTGGAATGCAAGAGAGGATATAATACACGTCTTTATAACCCATAAACTAAAAGGGCAATTTGTTGTTAAAGGGTGTTGAATTCAGATCATTACCCGGTAGTAGCAGAAGTGCATGGAATGACATGGGCCGAACCAAAAAAGATCTAGGTAAAGACCAATTGGATGGCATTTGCCCATAAAATGCAAACTTTTAAGCCAAGTATTGAATATCCGCAAAATCGGAAATTTAAATGACCCGAAAGCTATGTAAGGAAGAGATAAACACAGAAAACAAGTATGATTTGAACAGAGATGGAAACAGTTAATACAAACAAAAGACACACAGAAGAAAATTTGGGTCTAATCGAGAGACCTTCGAGAAAAAGAAAAACCCAACAAATTGCAAAAAAAGTATATACCTTGTTAATAGATAACGTGGCACAAAAATGTAGAAGAAGCAACTGAAGGAGAAGAAATCCTATTGCGCAAGTTCCTCATGAGAATCAGGATATAACCGATCGTAAATAGCTGAGTAGAATGTGAAAGTGGCCTGGCATACAAAGTTAAGGAAAAAGCAGAAGTTCTTGTCAAACACTTCAAAAAACAATTTACCAACGAAGGTACTTACAACACGAACATAAAAAGAGAAGCACAATGATCTTTAGATGATATCAAATTAGGAGGGCCCAATAACGCGGAAAAAGTTCAGATAGACATAGTGAAGAAATAATGAAGAAGTTGAATCCAAGAAAAGATCCAGGAGAAGATGGAACCCCAAACAGAGCGATTAAGATTCTTCCGGACTGAGCAATAAATAATTTGACAAACATATAGAAAAGCAGCCTGCAATTAAAATCAATCGACTGGAGGAGGGCGATAATAATAACGATTCCTAAAAAACATGAGGATGCAGCAGGCCCTGGGAACTGAAGACCAATAAGCTTGCTGAACGGCCTAAACTTAATTAACGAAAAAATTCTAAAATAATAAATTACTTAGAAGAAGCTAACCTAATCCCACCTAACTAATTAGGATTTCGGAGTAAACCAGCGGCCATCCTCCGGGAGTAAACTAATGTGATGGAGGGAATAAGAACCAATTCAGCAATAAAACCAAAAAGAAAAAGGTATAACTTCGTGGGCCTAATCGATATATAGAAAGCGTATGACAGAGTTTGGATGAATGGTTTATAAATTAAAAGCTCTGGCGATACCAGACAAATTGGTCGAAATCACCAAAACTTGTACAAGAAAGGAAGTTTAGAATTAAAGTTAATAACGATATGTCAAAAGAACAAACCGCAGAGGAAGGGCTACCTTGTCGCCGATCCTCTTCAACGCTTATTTTGCAGATATCCTCAAATTTGACCAGAAACGCGGGGTAAGTATCCTTCAATTTGCGCACGACGCTGCAGTGGTGGTAAATAAACCAACATTAAGACATGCAAAATTGGAACTGAAAAAATGCATTAAAGAGATAGATGACTACTATGAAAAGTGAAAAATCAAAATCAACACAGCAATGACAGAAATCATACGATTTACACCAAAAACCAGAGGAGAGAAATGTATGCGACACAAAAATAGTAAGATCAATTGCATGTATATTTAATAGCTTTTACTGTTTTTACTTCTAGCATACCGCACATACCCATTTCCTATAAGAATGGAGTGAATATTTCTAACCTACGTCCGTCCGGGATATTTTCGGCCTACATGGAAAAAAAGTTTAACTCCTTCACTTCATCTTAATGTGGCCTCAAATGAATGAAATATTATAAATAAGGAGCCATCACCACACAACAGCCGCTATATGAAGTGTAGCAAGTTCCCTCCTCGTCTCCGCGAACGCGTACTATGTGCATCAAACGTTCTTATTACGTAGTACACTATTACGTAAACTCTTAAGATAATCAAGCGATTCTTTCAAAAAAAAAAACGAGGAACGCCTCATTTGAAAAAAAAATCGGGAGTCCCTTTTTCAAAAAAGATAAAAATACCTTTTAAAAAAAGAAGAACTCATAAATAATGGTTCGCTTCGTATTTGAAAAAAGAGTAATTCCCTCATTTCATGATAATGAGGCGTCAAATGTGCTACCTCATAAATTAGGGCTTATCACTATTATCTCCATAGCCTGCCATTTCCTTAAATGTTCCTCCACCGCCAACAACTTCCTCAACCCTTCCTCCCCATTTGTTTACTTCCCATTTGTTCTTCCCTGGTGCACAGTTCTTCATATGCTCAGTTCTTCCTCCACTTCCGGAAGCCAGCAAAAAAATGGAGGAAAAAACTGCTTTCTTACTATATTTTTGGAACTCCAGTAAAACAATCCCATCCAGAACATTGCTAGAACTGGAACATCAGGAATGATTGGAAAAGAAAGTTGAAGTATTTGAGTAAAAATGCAATGTATTGAATTATTCGTTATCTGATGAGGAATCACAAAAATGATTGGCGGCGAGGCGCTTTTTATGATATTGAAACATTTTTGGAAGAAGAAAAAGAAGAAGCAGACTGTATGATTTTCGGGAACGAAGAGAAGGAAGTATTATGGTAGCAGTGCTTCACGTGCAAATCTTGCGGTCATCTCGCTCAGTCCGTCTGGGATGATAATGAACTGTAAGAGAGACCCCGAAAATGCGATTTTTGTAAGCAAATTATAGTATCACACATTTTTCTTAATGTTTGTACTTTCGTTTTGATTTATGGATACGTTTTGATTTAAACTATAGTAAATATTGCTTTGTTTTATATACTGACTGCCATAATGTCGAGCTTATTAAATCACATAACGATCTAAATATTAATAGTAAGATTCGGTTACAGGGTCAGACGCTCATAATAGTAAAGGAATAGCTATTTTCATTTTTGTTTTTGGCATTCACAATTAGGTATTTTCTCATAATTTTTATGTCATTGACAAATTGTCAGATAATGTTGATAGTTTAGAGAGATAGATTTAGATGTATTTGACGCAACATAGATTATCAATATATTAGTAATAGAAAACTAATAACATAATGTTAAACATCAATATTATAGGAAATTACAGGAATAATTACACTACACAGTGATATCACAGTGAAATCACTTTTAAACTGTAATTTCATTTTGAAATCAATTAAAAATGAAATCAGTTTCAATTTAAATTGACACAGATTCAACGATTTCAAATTATCGACGAATTATAAAATTTGTTTTTCCTATTTGCGATAAATTGTCATGAATGTACTTTGATATTTGCCCAACTCCATTTTATATTGTTGACTGAGTTTTTACTTTTTTAAATCGCGTTTCTTTTAAATGCTTATTTTACTATTTTGCCTAAGTTTTCGATGTTCAATTCTATTTTGTTTCCATTCTCTAGTCTCAATCGGTCATCTTGATCCTCTTGTAGAGTTTATGTGTAGCTAGGTTTGTTGATTTCTGCCCTACACATTAAATGTTTCCGATCAAAAATAGGATTGTTAATAGTTTTTAAATTGTTTACAACTTAATTGAATTCTAATTGATGTGATCCAATAATGAAATTCGATCTACTCTTTTTGGTTCCCTTTATAACGCCAAAAAGGTAAGACACAGGAACGTATTCGTGCAAGATGATGGTTGTCTATAGATACAACCAATTTTGATCTGTATCTTCTGATTTTTTCTGAAATTTTTTTATGATTATTTCATTGAGTTTCTTAGAAAAATTCTTACTTTTCCTTCCCGGGTGCCATCTCGTGTAATGAATTTTTAGATAGCTAATAGCTTCATAAAGCTTCATAAAAAAAACTGGATGGTATTATATGACTTGCTTGCTTCGTGTATCAATTTAAATTTATAACATATATGAAATATAAGTAAACATCAATTTTGCATAAAATGAGACCGCTAAATTTTAGTCTTAATTAATTGTCTTATTGAATCCTAAATTACTAATCCTTAGTCATTAAGTGCAAAGCGAAACAACTATTTTTCTGATACCCGTACTTCCTTTACCCTTTTCGACTTCATCCTTCTCTGATGCGCTGTCCTCAATCGACCACAAACCGTGCGTATTAATTTGTTTTTAGACAAGTTAACAAGCCTGCGGCCCCGCGCGCTGAGTCTGAGTTTAACGAGCGCGCTTTTATTT
>WYDF02109699.1:0-10421 GCA_009867245.2 Adranes taylori
GATTAACGATTAGCATATTTATTTTTTTAATTATTTTTTTTTTGGTTGAAGGCTTAACCAAACAAAAAATAATTAAAAAAATAAATATGCTAATCGTTAATCTTTTAGAGTTATAAAATAAAATAGAATATCACTTTATTGCATTTGTAGGTATACGTACAATATATAACTATAATAGCAAACGTCAATAAAAGGTATAAATAGGTAATAGTAAATCCTTGGTAAAATATAAATTATAGTACAATACAATACAATCATTATAACAATATATAAACTATTAATTTATATAATCAAAGTCAGCAATTGTGTGGTTGAGAAATTCAGTCCAGTCGTACAGAGGTTTGGGTTTTAAAAATATCGCAATAAGTTTTTTAAATTCCTTAAATGCCAAGTTACACAGTGCGTAATAAATAGGCAAGGAAAAGTTAGCTCTTCCAGAATTCGGAGAACCTCCCTGCAGTCGGCCCTATACGGAATATTACCCAAGATACGAATTGCTCTACGCTGGAGTGCAAATATTCTGGAGCCCTGAGAGCAGTGACCTCATACCAAGATGCCATTACTCATCAATGAGTAGCAAACTCCATAGTATGCCGTGAGAAGAGTTCTTTTAGAATCCCACGAAGCTAGATTCCTCAGTAAAAATATGTTACTATTGAGTTTATCTGCGAGAGCATTTACATGCTTATTCCATACCAACTTTTGATTCAAGCGTATACCCAAAACTTGCCCGTAATTAGGATTGTCATAGAGCAGATTCTTATTTAATATTGGATAGTTTCGGCTTTATCGTGTCCAGATTCATTATTATAATATTGAGTTTTACACTAAACTATCCCACTTAAGGAACTTGAGAGATCTTGCTTCTGCATCCTTCATCCAATGCTATGTTTCGCAGAATATTTCCAACGATTCTCCACAATTTACCAGATTCGCTTCTAGTTCTGATACTTTATTCTGAATAGATTTGATATTAATGTGTAAAATACCAATTTTTTCAATTTTCTTGACTAATTTGCCTTTTTTATTAGATCATCTTTCTTATTAACATTATCAGTTATAATATATTCCGTAATTAGTTATCTTATGGCTGCCTCGTTTGTGATTGAAAAAGGAAATTATAGCGTCTTAACACCACATTTCTGGACCAACAATTTCCATTATAAAATGACTCCTTGTATGCAATTTCAATTCCAACTTTAAACGCTAAATATTTTCCTTTTGTCTTGAATTGTTCACATATGGTTTACTGGAGGGAAATTCTGTTTGCATGCAAGTGGCCAGAGTTTCGTTTGTGACATTGTTCTGTAACCCACTGACATAAAACCACGCATGTTTCTCTCATCCTAATATCATAGTATTTACTCTTTAGCGTTTTGATTTCTTTTTTTATGCTGAGTCCTCCATTCATTGTCCCTTCTTTGGGAATGGGTATCAGATATCACACTTGCTTAATTTTCCTATAGTGTCGTATGTATCTCTTACCGACGTACGTTGACTGTACTATTATCACGAATCGTTTGGGAATCAAGTGGATTCGGCTTTTTTGAATCTGCCTCCTTTTTTCTTTATTGAGGCAAAGTTTTCTTTTGCAATAACATTGTATTTATCAGTGAACCTCTGATCTTTTATTTTAGTGGCTATATTTGTACATAATTCATTTATACTATGCTCTTGCGACATATGATCCAAATTTGTTCTGGAAGAAGAAGGCAGATAGGGTTTATTTCAACTATTGTTTATGTTTACGTTTTTTTGCTGCATATTTTGCAAACCTAATAAGTAATCACGACTATGCTATTGTTTTAAATTCGCAACGTGATCAATCTGCATGTTGTTATTGTTTATAAATTAGAAGTTTCATATGAATTGCGGTATTGCATTTCATTTTAATAACATTTTTCAATTAGTCTCAAGTAAGTTATTCTGTTATTAATTTCAAATTTTAGATAAACAATACATATATTTGAAACAAGTAAAAGTATTTAAAATTATGAAATATTTTAATAATATAGTAGATAGTTTAAGGCTAAATTATCCTTATTACATATATAACATTACTGTCAAAGGATTCAATTTGTAAAATATTTTGTTGTGTAAAACTATTTTTAAGAAAACGACAAATATTTATTTGGAATCATTAATAATTTGTAATATTTTCTATTATAAAAATAATTAAAATATTTGCAGTACAATAGATGTACAAAGGCCACAAAGGTTCAGATAAAAAAATTTAAATAAATGAAGTAAGCAATATAAATTAAGTAAAATAAAAACTACATACTTATAACATTACATTTTACAATTCGTTGTTCTCAATTTAGCAGATTAGTTCAAACCTTAGATATAAATAAATAAAACGATAATACACAAATTATTAAACCAAACAAGTTTCTAAAATTATTGTCAAATTCAGTAATTGAGAAGACACAATCTAATAATATAGACAAATCTCGCCTTGAATCGTTTGAAACTGTTCAGGGAGCGTATGTCCCAAAGGAGATCGTTGTACAGTTTGTGAACCGTATAGATAATGTTTTCCGTACCGTATAGAAATTGAATATAGTAGTTAGTAGTAGTTATTGTATGTAGTAGTTAATAGTAGTTGATCTTTATAGTCATGCACACGAATTTGGTTTAGCAGAAATAAGTTTATGTTGTTAAAGACGAACAGAAGAGCACTCTAAATATATCAGCCGTAAAAGATCAAAAGCTTATACTTGCTAACCACCACCCTACAGCCCTTCATAAACCAGTACCATATATGATACGAACAATTCGTTTATGAATTAGAAGAACTTTTTCAGTTATAAAATTCGTGTCATCCGCATATGATACAGCTAGCGTGATTGGGGAGATATTAATATGACTGCAGGTTATTGACAAAAATTGTAAATAAAATAGGTCGAACATTGCCCTGGGGTACTCCGTTGTATATTCGTAGCTCATCAGAATCCATTCTCAAATCAGATCTATTAGGTGCAACGATCTGTGTCCTGTTGGATAAGTATGACTTCAGCTATTTAGCTAATGAGTCTTATCCTTAAGGTACAGCTTGTGTAAAAGTAATTTGTGGTTAACACAAACGCATTGGATAGGTCGACAACGAGACCGATAGGGACTTGTCCTATGTCCAAGGCCTCCGGCACTCCTTCAGTAAATTTTATCACAGCTGTATTAGTTGATAGATTCTTGCGAAAACCATGCATTGATAAACAGAAAAGATTGTTCTTATTGAAAAAACTAAATATTCTCTCGTTTGTAGTTATTTCTAGAATATTGGCAACACCATATAGGATACTTTTAAATAACGGATAATGATCAATTACGAGGGTGGTTTGACATACATCTAGCTTTCGATAGTTGGCGTTACGTGACAACGAACATCGCATTGATTTTGACATCTGCCATCCAACACATGACGTTTGTCAAAATTTGAAGCAAAAAGAACAATTAGTTCGGTTTTTACAGCCGCCACAAGCAAACAACTTTTGTGTTTTGTGAAAAATGGAAAAAGTCGAATATCGTTCAGTGATCAACTTCCTTCACAAGAAAGAGAAAAACAGTGCAGAAATTAAAACCGAACTGGATGCTGTTTATGGCGAGTCTATACCTTCGCTAACAACAGTTTAATTTTGTTCGTGCTCGTACGAGTGTTTTTGATGTTGACTACCCGAGGCCCTCAACTATCG
Source organism: Adranes taylori (assembly GCA_009867245.2). NCBI lineage: Eukaryota > Metazoa > Arthropoda > Insecta > Coleoptera > Staphylinidae > Adranes > Adranes taylori. The sequence continues at coordinate 3,693 of WYDF02109699.1, forward strand.
TCACTACACCAGAAATCGTCAACAAAATCCATGATATAATTATGGCCAACCGGCGAATCAAAATGCGTGAGCTAGCAGAGGCTGCAAACATATCAACTGAGCGTGTCCACGCCACCATACACAAACATTTGGATATGAAAAAGCAACCCGCGCGATGGCTGCCGCGTTTACTCACTACCGACCAAAAACGCACACTTGGAGAAGCTTTTGGCGAAGATAGAACGTGATTTCAAGGATTTTTTTCGTCCATACGTCACTGTTGTTGAACGGTCCATACGTCACTGTTGTTGAAATAACACGCCAGAGACGAAGGAACAGTCAAAGCAGTAGAGAAAAAGCGGCGAAGGCCGACCGAAGAAGGCAAAGACAACCCAATCAGGTGATTGGGACTGTTTTTTGGGATGCGAAAGGGATTATTCTTATTGATTACTTGGGAAAGAGTAAAACCATAACTGGTGATTACTACGCGCATTATTGGATCGTTCCGACGCCGAATCGAAGAAAAAACGCCCTGGTTTGGCTCGCAAAAAAGTTCTCTTCCTTCATGACAACGCACCCGCTCACAGAGCGACCATCGTGCAAGCGAAATTGATCCAATTGGGTTACGAATTGATCGACCACCCACCGTATTCAGCAGATCTAGCACTCTGCGACTTCTTTCTCTTCCCAAACCTAAAAAAATGGCTCGGAGCACGCTGTTTTGCAACATACCTCGAAGTGATGACCGAAATTCTGTCTAGATTTCCGTCAAACCGCCCTCGTATTACAGAATATGACCTAAATAGAATTCGTGCTTAACGCCACCATAGGACCTAAGAAAAAGAATCTAGGTCGTGCAATTCATCACAGACATATCCCCGAGTTTTAAACAGAAACCAATTTAAGAGGAGGTTTTTACATAAAACAGAAATATAACAGGCTTAATAAGACAATAATTATCAACATTTTCAAACGTTTATGAAAATTTGAGATGTTTGTAGTCATGGATCAGGTGAATTGACACTGAATGATGCTGATGGATGGCTCTTTGAATGGCTCATTGAATGACACTTAAAATGATGAAATATAATTGAATTTAGATTATAGTTGGTGTATTGACTATTGTCGCTTAAATATTCTCGTACACTAATATTTTGTTGAATGCTATTTGATGATATGCTTCTTATTGCAATTTTATCTAATTGAGTTAATTTAATTTTAGATTTATCACCATTTAAGGTGGTATACCAATCCTGCCGAACAACGATGGATTGTAAGGATCTTATTTATTGTTCCAATATATGGTACATATTCCTGGATTAGTTTGCTATTCTTTAATTCTGAAAGTTACTACGTTTATTTTTTCACTGTAAGAGATTGTTATGAAGGTACGTTTTTTTAACTTGCTGTAATTCTAATATATAAAGACTGAGAGTGCATATTTTTATAATATTTTAGAATAATATTTTAGAACGTTTTTGCCCTTGTTAAAATGAAACTCCTGCAAGGGGGGGTCTAACTTAAATGATTCCTTACTCATATCTTACATGTTAAAAACTTTCCATCAGCTCCTAGATTAAAATATCTAAACATTTATATTGGCGTAATACTAGTTACATAGAATTAAAAAATATGGTATTTATAAAAAAAATGGAATGGTACTGAAAATTAAATAGAGTGAGATGAGGATATGTGATTATTAAAATTGCGATTACTCATTTTCTGATTGAATCAGTTGTTTGAATCGTAATCATGATTGTATTCTAAGAAATGATTAGCGAAATTAGAAAAATTATCTGATTTCATCATATCATATGTTCTTTTATGTGTATTTTAAATTGCCTGCCAGTCTAACCAATACATTCAGCAAAACATTTACATTGAAGCGTAACTCCGTTTCTTTTGTGATTGGTATTTGATCTTTACATATTGCAAAATATAAATCAATTTATATTGTTGATTCCATATAATATTTCTGGCGGTCCAAAGGATATCGAATAATCGTCTGATATGTCTAATCGAATAGCTATAAAGGGGTCCATGGATAAACAAAGGTTGGGAAACACTGGATTAGACGAACCAATTTTCATTTTACCAAAATATTGAAACTTACCAAACCTATTGACTTAGGTCGTAGCTTAGGCTTAGGTGTTTGGATGTTTGGTGGTTTAGGTCGTCATTTTAGAGAAGCTGATATTAATATTGGAGATCTCAAATTGATCAAAGATAGAAGGATCTGAATATTAATATAAAACGTGGACGTAAATTTCAGGGTATGAGAAGATTGCTTTTAAAAATATTTATTGTTTTACTGTGGTACCATTTTGCTATGAGCCGCTCGGTATGCACGTTTAGTCCGGTAAAGTTTTTAAATGCCACTGCGTGTCAGACACTATTTGCCACACAATGGGCCTCATTCAGGGCCTCAATTATTAGATCTGTCTACGAAGTTTTACAGTTACAATTGTATGTGTTAGACAATAGTTAAAAAATTGTTTAATTTATTTTTTCTAGCATTTGTTATCTACAATTTTCTCTCTCTATGTTATGAATATTTGGGTGGCGAGGGAAATATAATGTCAGAGATACGTGGCAAACAGATTCGTTCCAGTTGTCTGTATGGTACTTGTTGTTTAAATGGTAAAACCTATACAATTGGTTTTCTGAGGTTCTGCAAACAAGCAACGTTACAGTTTTGTCTGGTTAAACCACTGATGGCATTCGTTATTATTTTTTTACAAGCCTTTGGACATTATCATGATGGCGATTGGAGGTAACTATCGCATTACTAATATTGTTAAATTTGTTATTTTTTATTAGACGTATTTATGAACAAAGTAGTGAATATGTGCTGAACCCTAAGGCTGCACTAAGCAGAGATGCAAAAGGTGCACGGCACCCGGGCGGCAAGTAACGTAACCTAGCCCTTTTTTTGAAATTATGGTCCAAGCCAACTCTGCAATCAGAAACAGCCCATAGACGATGAGCCGCTCTCTTTTTCCTCTTTGTTCCCATTCTCTGATGGACCAAGCAGGTAGACGCGACAGTTGACGACTCATTAAACTCACAGGCAACCCGACACCCGCAGTTTCCTCGAATACTCTTCACTGAGATCCTGTTGTCTTTCTACGCATCCCTACATCAATCGAATATCCTATACAATACAATCCTACTGTAACACTTGCCACTGTAATTGAAATAGAGTACAATTGCCCACACAAATTTTAAGTATAAATATTAAATACAAATGCTTGCTAAAAGGTATTAAGTACAAATACCTTTTAGCAAGCAATAAAATAGCAATACCAATACATAAGTAGTCGCCGCCATATCTAGTCGCAGAATGAAGCAGTAAGCAAGCACCAAATACCTACAGTAGACAAGCCAAAAGTGTATAGAGCCCTGATTCCGCTATATCTACTAACCCTTCATATCATATCTACTATCCCTTCCTTCTTTCTTCTGGAGGATCCGTCTAATTAGAACAGATCGGAAAAACAAGACAGGAGATGGTGTATGCATATACCTAATAAATGATATTAAAGGACATAAACTTAATATATTAAGAACTGAGGATCTAAGAATAGCCTTGAGCAAAGTTCTATTCGTAAAAATCTCCGATAAAACGTTGACGTATAAAATATTTTATTTCTCAGGGCATAGAAATCTCATTGTTTTTCTACATTTCTAAATCATGTATTTTGCTTCTAAGACTTTGAATATCATAGTGAAAGCATACTAGGTTTATTTATTTTGATAATTGTCATTATTACGTCGTGTATTACTAGAAATACTTAACGTACATCCATGGTTGTCATGTCTACCATGTTCTCTTGAGTTTTCCGTGTTGGTACTGGAAAATAACGCCAGATGCGCGCTCTTTCAGGCCATAATCCTGGATCGTTTATTGATTGTAAATTTTCAATTAGTACCGTAATTTTAAACTACGAATATTTTTGCCAAGCAGTTATTAATGTCTTTGACTTCTAATTTAGGATCTAGTCTATATACATGTACATAAGCATATTTTCGTGCTCCTGCTGGGTTAGTAGCCGTGCCATATTTTAAATTTGTTTGCTGCGAACTTTTTTATTTTTATTTGTTTTAGCACTATTGTCATTGTCATTAATTAATTTTTCTTTATCACTGGTATTTATTGAAATATTGTATTGAATCTTATTTATTGAAGTATGTATTGGCAACGATGGAGTAAAGTTTTGGTGCGCTGCATTGTTGCATAAGATGTTTCTGTAGATTTTCCATCACTGTTTACAATTTTGAGCATCATTCGTACGCTCTGCCTACTCGTGTGTAACTTATGTTTGTTAATATGGCGGTTACTTATTAATATACGTAACGAAGAAGGCATTTCCTAATATAACATCTAATGCTTTTCTAAATTACAGCTTCTAAATTACTATTTACAAATCATATAAGCAACCAAACTATCAGCTGGGATTAGAAATCTCAGCAGATTAGCGTTCCTGAAGCTTCCGTCCCTAGAAAGAGCTGGCGGAGTCCTGATAGACATCTATAAGATATTAATCGGTTACTACAGCTGTAATTTAGAGTGCATATTCAGGAGGAACACAAACACACGCTTGCATGGCCACAGTCTCAAACTAAGAACTGAACTCTGTCGACACAATCCAAGGAAATACTATCAGCAACAGAATAGTACCACATTGGAACTCTTTGCGAGAAGACGTTGTTAAGCCACATCGAAACACAAGTTTAAGAACGAACTGGATTGTGTATAGTGCATGATTAAACGAATATTGTAGCTCTCATCAACTGTCTTGCCTACGCTGTAATAAAATACTAATACTTATTAGTGTCGATACCATCTTCCATTTTTCCATTCTTTCCAACATGATGTCGACCATGTTCTCCACAAACAGTGGAAATACTAATTGTCCTTATATTTGGCTTTTTAGGGGCGGTAAATTTTGTCTGCACCCCGGCGCCAATTAACATAGGCGCAGGCTTGCTGAATCCGATAGCTCAAAAATTCGCAAAATTATAGCCGCTGAAAGCACTTGCTACCAACTAGAGCAATAGTAGCTTACTAATTACTCAGTATTGATTTCATTTAATAAACTTGTTTACTTTGTTTGACTTACAAGACTACTATTTCATTTATTTGTCAAAAACCTGTGGTCTTCTTTAAGGAAACTGGCGTGAGTAAAACGGCACACTTAATGCCTATATCCAATGACGTTTTTATATAATAATAATAACCTGTATTGTCATAATTCTTTTACATCCTAACATTTCAAAATTTACCATGTTACATTGAATAAAATTAATACAAATATAATAATCAATCCCGCATTGTGTCCACGCAACCTTTCTTCCCTTTGTCGTTTCCCTCTTTCCTCCTTACCTTATTTTTCATCTCTATGTCTCATAACCCCTAACAAAACTCTTTTGCACATATCCTCACCCCCCATCTTCTGTTTCCAACTTGCTAACAAATCCACGGATCTCTTCTTTGATCCCTCCTTCCATGATTCATTCTCATTCTTTCCACATTGCATCGCTCCACCCTTGTTCTACAAAACTTCTCACCAGTATTCATCACATGCAGGTCGTCCTCTTATTGGCCAATTAATCAATCAAAAAATCTTTATTGGCATAAAACTTTACAACATATCATAATGAAATGCAAGTCCTTCAAAATAAAATGTTAAAGAAGTTTTTCAACTTTTACATATACATAGTTTTTTGTTTCGTCTAAGTAACACGTGTTAGGAGTGTTACGAATTATATTATGTTCGGATTGTTTGTAAAATAAATGTATTGGGCTCAAATTAGAAATACTTTCTATTTTCACACATGTATACCATTCTTTTTGTACATTTTAGCCCAAATAGTGGTTATATTTATACGACGATTATCTACAATATCTCAATATCGTTGGCTTTGTATGGTTTGTTCCTATTTTATTTTGCTACAAGAGACCTTTTGACTCCATTTGAACCGGTGCTCAAATTCTGTACAGTCAAATCTGTGATTTTTTTATCATTCTGGCAAGGTAAGTTTTGATATTTTTTACAAGTTATATATTTTATTATTTTCTTGAATTTTTACTCTGTTCTGAACATAATATATGGTGGTAGTGGGAAAGTTCTAGAATGAAATTTAAAAAAAAAACATTTTTTATCGTAATAAAACAGAAATATAAAAAAGCCGTTTTCAGAATTTGAAAGAATTTTTTTTTGAACCATTTTTTAAAGAAAAGTTTTCTTTAGAAGACATTCTAAAAAGTATTGAATTTTTGTTATGAAATTAACAATTTTGCCCTTCAAAATATTGACAAGAATAAATTAATAATATTAATAATTCTTTATAGCAAATAACACATTGGTTTCACAATCATCAAAATCGAATAAGCAATAACATATAAAAAATATATATCTAAATTTGCTTGCGCATATATGTACGTACATAGTATTACCACAGACAGGTAAACACACATAACAATCATATGATGAATGTCTTTTTTATGTGTCATATAGCCACATAGAGCCACATAAAAAATTATCGCTCAGAAATGCTCTCAATTCAATTGTTTCTGAACGCCTTATTATCTTTAAAAATTTACTGTGACTAAACCACTTATATTTTGACTAAATTTTCTACACGTATTAATATAATTTTGAGGTTAATTTCGGAACCATGTTTTGTTATTTGCGCCCTCTATGTGGCTATATGACACATAGAGGGCGCAAATAACAAAACATGGTT
>WYDF02109710.1:0-10421 GCA_009867245.2 Adranes taylori
ATATATATAAAGTTATATATACTAGTTGCGTATTTTCAAGAGAGATTTTCCTTATCTTATAACAATCCATTTTTAATGGATTTTTTCCAAACGGAGAATTTTATGGCTTAACGAACTTTTATGTACCTTGAAAAAGCATTACGATTTTGAGCTTTCGTTCATTTGAAGTTATCATCAACCTTTTAATACGTAAGAGGTTATGTACGCCAAGAACTCGATATAAAAGGTTCACACAGCCCAATATCGCACACACGCTATTTTGAATTGTTTCTTTAGACTCTTCTGCGAGCATTTCGCGTTTCGCGAAGACAATTTAGAATTAAAATGTCCAAACCGTTCCTTTGGTCAACGAGCATTTATATTTATCGCAGCTCTGGGGTTGGTGTGTTTAATGTAGCGTTAAAATCAATATTAATATTATCACTTTTGAAATCATCTTTCAAAACAAATCTTAAATCAAATTAATCAACAATTAAATCAAATCGACCTATCTCAGCTAAGTATTAAGCTACGTATCAAATAGCACAACCATACTCTTCAACAGAATCTTTCGATTCCTCTCATTTTTATTTTTCTTTTCTTTTCTCATATTTTTTTTAGTCTCCCCTCATTCACTAACCGTGTCTTCGATACAATCAAGAGAAAGCCATTGTCCACTAGACGATGCATTTCACATCTACGATTCCACGCACTGGCTGGACGATTCCTTTATCAAGAGCAAACCCGCGCCAAACCAAACCACGATCCAACCCGTACTCGTATTATTTAGGACGGGTACCACCGCGGCCCGGGTTATGAGTTTGTAGATTTTGACCCGGCCTGACCCGCATCCTGACCCGCAGAATGGATGAAAATTGCACATATTATTATTAGAGCAATTTTAAATTCAGGATATGGCAGATGCGCAAATGTACAATGATTTAATTAATTTCAAGTTAATTTAGACACCTTGTATAGATATTTATTTCCTTTGCATTTATTAGACTCACTTTAAGAAATCTTACGCATTTGATAGCCGCTGTGTGTAATTTGTGCATGGCTGTCGAGTTTATTGTTCACTTGCGTTTGTATTTCAAAGGGCGTTGTTGACAGTACACTGTATAACCAACGCAACCATATAAGAACTATACGATGTACACGTACGCGTGTGATGCGATGTCACTTTAAGTGACTTAATGGTCCGCTTTTGTTTTTATTCTTAACGCATAAGTGACTTAAAGTTATTTGCGTATTGTAGGTATTGTTCCAATTCGGAAGTTTTGATTCCAATGCATGGGATAGATAATTTGGTATGGTTTTCTTAAATTTAACATTAGTTTGAACTATTAAATGTTAGAAAGAGCACTTGTAAACAAGTTTCTTTTAAGTACGATAAAGTATCTGTAAAGTATTCCCCCAAAATATAATGTCTAAAACACGTTACAGGATTTTATCTTGGTAAAGCAGGATCGACATGATTTTGACCACTATACTGCTTTTTTATTCTGATTGTAACAAAAAATTTTAATCGCATGAGTTTTCAAATTGGGTAAGATTCACGATTTTTAATTTACTGACAATGTATAGCTTCTATTTCCAATTCAAGATTTGTTAGGATAATTCCATTACTATCCTATAATATTAAAATAGTAAGTACTAAAAAGTAGCGAACTAGTGGTAACTTGATATATGATATAATTTTGTTCTTCTGATTTGGATTTTGGCTTCTCTTTTGCTTCTCCAGGATGTTGATAAAATTAAATGCTTGAATGATAAATGGTTAGTAAAGATATTGTAGGTCATCTGAGATAAATTGTTGAAGACATGACGTACTTTTTGACAGAAATAGAATTGTTGCGTGCGAAGGATTTATTCGCTGTCACCAAAGTAGTATCGGAATAATCGTCGATGGTGATCTTTACGAGTAATCTTGTAGAGCCATCAATTGTCTGGAGTAGGTAATGGCACATAACTTGGAGCTGTGGGTAGTAGCGGTTATGAAATATTGATATGAGTGAGTGAAATGGTAAGAAGATGATGAGTAAAGAACGAAAGATTCAGCAGAAAATAATAATGGAGTATCTATGTATACTTGACCTGTTGATTATAAAATTACTATTAATTTGAGTTTATTTTAATTTGGATTTAATCAAATAAAATTGGCGAATTGCTACTGGCGCTTATTTTGCTGCAAATCAGAGTCAAGACTGCGATTTTCCTCGCTTTTCAAGAAAATAGGTTTGATCACTTAATAGTGAATTACGTTAGTTGAAACGTGTGAATTTGACTAGTACAACACCCAAAATTGGTGAACGCTACATTGAGTTAGCCCTTTTATACGAAATTAACTGGCAAGAAGACACTTCTGGCGTATCGCCTGGACCATGGTAATTTTCGTAGGTCGCCGGCTCGCTGGGCGTGGTTTGAAAGAAATTTCTGCTAAACATCTTAGGTAGTTTGGAATTTCGACCAGTCGGGAAGCATTTTTTTTCAGTTGGCAATTTTAAGTAACAAAATTGCATTATCTTGTTGACGAAGATCTACGAATAACATAATTTACTCCTCCCATCGAGTTAAGATCAAGCGAAGAACTGTTAAGGAGCCCTTTAGATGTGTAACCGTCCAATGAGAGAATACTATTAAGCGATTGAAAACACAAAGGGTGAGAAGCATAGTGGCTTATTGAAAATGAGTGGGTGAAATAAACGTTAAGTCATAAAAATCTTTCAACGCATAATAATAGCTCTCGCAAAAAAATATTAGATGAGGAAACATATGCTGTCGGTGTAATGAACACACACATATCTGTCACGCGGTATCTCGTATAGCAGACGGCATAAGGACACATAAGGCGGCATCCTTTGATTTAAATTGATTTATTAAATTAATTTATGTTGGATTAATTAGCCTGTAACAAACATACAGATAGTATTATGAAATACATTCCAAAACATGTTGATGATATTTGATGGAGGTGGAGAGATTTGAAATTGATGGTGAAAGTTGTTGGTTTTAACATAATCGCCAGCACAAGTAATTTTGCTTAGTGTAGATCAGAGTTTCTCAATCTGTGGTACTTGTATCCCCAGATGTGTGTGAAATGGTCTCAGGGAGTACGTGCAGATAAACATGTAATGGTGGACATGGATAAATATGAGCATGGATTGTTGTAACAGCTGGAATTTCCAATGCAAATTATATGACGTTCAAACTGAACGTCATTGCGTTTGACGTTTTATCGTATCATATCGGTAACTGTTCGGATAATTTGCATAGTTTCTTTTATGTCACAAGATTATTGCGACTTCTACTTTTTTAAATATGGATCAACGGTTATTCCAGGTTTGCTACACGAAGAAGTGAGAAAATATTGTGAAGAATATTTGTCATACAGATTTTCATTTGTAATTACTGAGAACGTGCTTGGACTTGAATGAATTGTTTGCGGGAAAAAGACTATCTAAGCGTTAGCTTTCACTGCTTACTCGTCAGTTGTAATTACAAATCTGGAATTTGGTGTTACAAGATTCTGGGATCCCTACTGTATTTCGGGCCGTAAAAATCTCGGGATTTCAAACTATCAATCTCGGGATTGCCATAGTTAGGAAAAAAGCCATAATTCTGTAAACATTATATCCCTGTACCATAATTGACTTGTCAAAGCTGGCAACACTGTGTGGCCAATCGCGAATCATACTAACGAACTAAACATTAATGAAATCACTAAAAACGTTCGAAACCATAGGAAACGTATACATTGTTGCAAAAATATATAATGATAGAACAAAGAAGAGAGCTTGCACTTCTATTAGACTCCGAATAACATCATTATTAAAGACCGAATAAAAATATTAATTGAAAAAGTTGTTGATTTAGTGATTAAACTCTTTTTCTCAAAACAATAGACTATGTGGCCTGCTTAATTGATGCGTTTTCAACAGATATTTAATTGGCTCAACAGATGTTTTACGATGCGTACAGATGCCTGAATGAACCTGTATACCAGATTTACAGAATATTTAGAATATCTTTCTGCCTATTGGTTGCCTATTGCCTATTGGTTGATGAAAAATAGTTAAGTATTAGAAAAGAGTTGAATCTTTTTAGTGACGGAAAAGTTCGTGAATCATTTTGAATTTTGTTGAATATTAGAATTTTTAAAACTTTTATAATTTTTATAATTTGATGTCATCAATTAATAAAAAGATGTCATCGTTTTATTAAATAAAAAATGTATATTTTTTAAATCAAAAATAGGTTCAAGTGCTTTGAAGTAAATATTTAATTAAGGAAAACAACGGTGCTCCTACTCCACAATATTGTTTATTTTATTCGACACAGAATAAAATAAACAATATTTCTACAATACCTAAATACTATGCGACTTTTAAATTTAGAAATGGACAGAAAATACTTTTTTTAAACCATAATAAGAAAAAACTATGTATAAAAATCCAAACCACAACTAAACATAAATTCCAAAGAAATCAAATTTGTAAACCTAATTAAATTAACATTATTAATGAAAACTTGAATTACAGAATTTTCTTAATTTTTCTTAATAATGTTAATTTAAATAGGTTAAACCAATTTGATACTTTGAAATTTACTTTTAGTCTAATTATTACATTTGGTTTGGATTTTTATGTTTTCTTATTATGGTTTTTTTTTCAAAATAGATATATTTTTTATATCTTGTTTGATATCAATTTCTAAATTCTAATGATATCAATTTCTAATCCAATTTCTAAATTTTTAAGTCTGATGATGACATACTTGTAGTGTCGAAACACTTGTAATATTGGAAATGGTTATTTAACAAAGATATACTTCCAATAATTAATCCGGGGATCAAGCCCGGTAACTTGAGATTTAATTTCATATATCCCGAAATCCCAGGCTTTTAAAAGTGGTCTGGGATTCTATTTTCTAGTTGCAATACAAATATTTCAAAGACAAAGACTGTTTTTAAGACTGTTTTTAAATGTTTGCTCAAAAATCAAAATAAGTCGAATATAGTTATGTACTTGTCTTCTAGTTCTATTAATGAAGATGCTGTTGAAGCTTACTGTCGTATCAGTTACTATATCGTCAGAAATGCTAAAAATCACATGTTTGATGAAAATTTGATTTTGTACACCATTAAAGACGCAGTTCCTTATATGTTCGGAAATAAATATGTTCACAAAATTAATATTATCCCTCTCTCCAACGATACAGTCTCTCGTAAAATCAAAGAATTTTCTGATATTATGGAAGAGACAATAATAAAAAAGATCAATAACAGTAAATATTTTTCCTGTCAGGTTGATGAGAGTACTGATGTAGCATTGATTGTTGTTGTAAGGAACTTTTTTTGTTATCGGCCACAGGTCCAGCTGCCGCAAAGAAATAAATAATTTTCTACTATAGACATTCTCAAATGAGTAAAACAGTTTATAATAATCATCAATTATTTAATTCCAAGAAAGACGATTAGTGCGAGACATTATTAAGCCATTAATCAATAATTAATAAATGGAATAATAAAAATGACGAATAAGTTTATGCAGTGTATACCTAGAGAAACTTCCGCGCAAACATCATCCGATGGTGCAGACCTTGTATATAGTTATATAAAAGAAATAATGTTCGTTTTAATGGGTGCGTTATGTATCACATATCTACATATTCAGATGACCGTTTTTTTCGCGAAAAAAAGACATTAATGTCCAAATACAGCAAAATAGCATATTAATTTCCTTACACGTGCGTCTGTGTTAGTCATATATTTTAATAATTTGTCGAAACTGTGTTTTGAACATTTATTTATACATATTTGCTGACCAAAATAAAATTATATATGTATGTATATATCTAAGTATGTATATGTATGTATATATCTTTGTGTGTAAATTATATATGTATGTATATAAATTGGTTTAGTATCAAGTTGCGCATTTTGGAGAGATTTTAATTATCTTATGACCGTTGTTCATAATGGCTTCTTATTTCCAACGGAAAATTTTATTGCTTAACGAACTTTCTTATTTACTTTGGAAAAGTGTTACGATTTTAAGCTCTTGTTCATGTAAATTATCCACCATTACTTTCAATAACTAAGGAGTTTATGTGCGTTAAGAATTTGCGTATAAAAGGCTCACACAGCCCAACTTTAGACACACGCTATTTTGAATTGTGTCTTTAAACTCTTCTGCGAGCATTTTGCATTTTGCAGAGACATAATTTAGAATAAAAAAAAAATCCCTCGGTTGGTCAGCGAGTGCTTATCGCGGCCTTAAATATGATTTGTTTTAGTAAGCACCATTGTTAATAGATAATTCAATCATTACTTTTTTTTTGTGAATCAACGAAATCTCTGATAAGAAAGTTATCTCTCGTCCCGTTTTCCAGCAGAATCTGGCGATTTTCATATGGTTAATTGCTTTTCTACATCTTTTTCTCGAATTCACAAATTTTCTATCTCTCCTCTTACCCCTTAACCTTGTCGATGCGGAATAGAGGAGGGCGCCGTCAGAAGAACAAGTTGAAGGCAGAGCAACACAAATCCCCGAAGGATAATAGCCAATCGACTCCAAAACGAACCATCCAGCTAAGCCGTTCACGGACACCGCGCTAATCTTTCTATTGTAGCACCTTTTCACCTACGTGTAGCTTAATATTGTGATGGGCTGGATTTAAAAAAATCAGCACGAATAAATAAAATTAATAAACTGAGTTTCTTGCAGGAGTATTAGATGTTATAGATAATTATTTTAATCCATCAGACGTAAAAGCATAACCTATTACAATTATGTAGAAGGACTTTTGCTTTGTGATCTTCATTCTGAATGTATTACAGGTGCGGCTATTTTTCAAGTCATTAATTCCTACTTTTCTCAAAAGGCAATAAAATCGTCAGAATTTTGTGATTTAAGTAATGATGGTAGCAAATCTATATCTCCCTAGGTAAAATGACCATATTGCTGCATCCATCAAAAAACGTTACATTGCCATGAAAAACGTTTTGGTTAATAAGTAAAAATGGCCAACTTCATTAAATCCCATCACGAATTCAAGATTGTTCTCATTGTGTCCTAAAAGCAGTATTCACAAACTCTGTTACTTTATACTGAGGTTTGATGTTTATCTCACAGTAAAGTTCTTACACTTTGTGTGAGCTTAGATATGAGTTTTTTGAAAATCATCCTTTTCTTTCAAAATTAATCAACATGAATGGCTTCAAAGCCTTCATATCTTGTCAAAATTAAAGGAGCTAAATTTGCTCCTTCAGAATAGTGCAGAACCTATATTCCAAATTACCGACAAATTAGAGTTTTTTGTTAAAAAAACTGGAATCCTGGAAGTTATGTATTGAGAAAAACAAACCTGAAGTTTTTGAAACACTGCACGCTTTTCTCTCTGAAACGGATGTTCGCTACGAAACAATTTACAAAACATTTATACAGACTGAAAATTGCCCTTTAGTCAAATATCTTACCAAAAGGTAAGACCCATGTTAACTGGGTTTGCATAACTCGTAAAAATAAATGAATGTTAGTAATTATACATAATGGAGGTGGAGTTGGCGTACGTGGACAATTGATGCTAGGGCAAGAGGTATGCAAGTAAAAAAAGATTGAGAAATGCTCCTCCAAATTGTAATTATTTTTAGGAAATAATTTCAAGGTTCAATCATCAAAGAATTACACTATCCACAGAATTAAATAAATTCACAAAAAACTAGATTATTTAAGTAAATTAACAAAAATGTTTTAAATTCATTCCATTTTAATTTGTAATCGTTTAATAATATTCACCAATTTAATAAAACATCATGCACACAAACTTTATATCAACAACAGTAGTTTAATATAATGTAAAATTTCTTGCAGACAGGATATGGTGCCCTCTTTATGGGGTTAAGTCCGAGGTCAGAAATATATTGAATTTAATAAGTACTCGTCATCCAAACGGGAATGATTGAAAACCAACTTATGTGTAAACATATATCTTTCAAAGTTATTTGATAAGACTGGTATTCATTTCTTATTTATGTTTTCGTATTTTTAATTAAATATTCCAATTTATGATAATTTCTTTTTACGGCGACATCCGGCCTAAGTTTGTCATGTTGGTATTTTTTGTTGTTGTTAAAGAAATCTACATAGGACATAATACCAATTTTTAACTCATATGCATATTTTGTTTTATTTTTTTAATTCAATTTTATAGATAGGGAAAATTGTTTTCTTAATCAAAACTTTACTCAAAAACAACTCAGAACGCAACATAACGTAATAAAACTGAACAACTGTTGCATTTATTTGTTTTTAAATTATATCTTAATTACGTTTCTTCCTTAAGTGATTTACTCGTTCGTCACCGATCTATGGACAGAAAATGCAGAAAAATAAGTGGTTTCACTCTATACATCTTTGCAAATTTTATTAATAGCCGAAGCTTTACATGTAAGAAAATCAAATCTCTATTTCACGTTTTACCGTTGGCGCACCCAAGGTGGAGGGGGAGGTTAGGGATAGAACCTCCTACCCCTTCCGTAATCTTTGACCCATGTTAATAAGTTTAGCAAATTTTAGTCATTCAACAAAAAAAAAACGGTAACCCTCTCCACCCCCGAATAATATACAAAAAAGATAAAACGGAGGAAATGAAAATAATATGTAACAAAAATTGCCATAAAAAACAATTATTAGCTTTATTATTCAGATCCATATGTTTCCCTCTCAACTCTCATAAAATTTTCTTCATTATTTCCTCCCTCTAATCTTGTGTCCACAACAAATTCACATAATCCTCGCATCCATCCTTTCGTCTCTATCCCATTCATTCTCTTCTCATTTATTCCCGTAGTGTGTCCATTTTGCCTTTCCTTCTGCACAAATTCCTTACATATTATTCCCTCCATTACTCCATATCTCATACACATTCTCCAATTTCCTCCATTCATCCACTACATTCCTTCAAAAGCATAAACGCTGTTTGTTTTTTGATATGCTAATTTCAAATATGTCCTTCGTTTTTGTCCATCACGTAACAGTTTTTTGAAAATTGCGTTTGAAAATTTAGAAAAATAAAGCTTCATATACCATGTGAATACATTTCTAGGAAGTAAAACAATGTAATAAGTAAGAAGTTTTGTGTGAAAAATTACTTTAATACTTACATATATATTTAGAATCCACATTACTGAATCGTTTACTGTCACTATTATAAAAACATGATTCTGGATATTCAGCAATGGCAGCATAAAGTCAACTTTCTTAGGCTTTGTAGTACCTTTTTCTTTTGTGTTGAATTCTCCGTGTGGAAGCAGATCTTCTGTGTGTAACTTGCGGCTGTTCTCTATGTAGCGACCAGCAGTAATCTGCTATCATGTTTTTATTCCATCTACCTTGGTATCTACATTCCATCTGCTTAATGGCTTGGTGAAATTTTTCGCCGTGTCCCTCACTATCGGCACCAAGATTTTCAGGAAAATAGTATAGATGACACATCAGGCAATGAACTTTTAAGCTGCAGAACATCCCAATTTTTTTAAATGTTCAAGCATGCTTTGTACAATTTGTTTGAAGTTGGCATCCAGAAATTTATTAACAACCTCTTTAAAGGAGCTCCATGCTTCCTTTTCAACCTTTGTCATACATGCTTCAAATTTTTCGCCCTTCATATGCTTTCGAATATCTGGACTCACAAAGACACCTTCCTTCATTTTGGCTGTAGATAATGCAGGATATGCTTTAGGCAAGTTCTTGAAACATCGACATTCTTTGCCTAGAGCATTCACGAATTGTTTTATCAAACCAAGTTTTATATGAAGTGGAGGCAGAAAAATCTTTTCTCGTTAAAGCTTCCTCAATAACATTTTTACTGCTGCCAATTTCCAACTTCTCTTTTACTGGCCACTCTCTCTTAATCCAATGTTGACTCCTTTCCCTACTGTCCCACTCACACAGGAAGCATTGATATTTTGTATATCCACATGTGATCCTTGTATTTAAGTTTGTTCAAAATGATGGCTAAATTTTCGTAGCATTGTTTGTAGTGCAGTGGTATTGTACTGTGCAACTGGACTGTCCAACTGATATTGAAGCAGCAGAGCCGCCATTCCTCTGCGTCATATTCAATTTGAAACTGTGCCATTAAGCCAGGAATATTGCTGCAATATTCCTGGCTTGAAAATCAGACGAGAAAATCATTTTCTCGTCTTCTAAAGAATGAAAAAGAGACACCATGCTTGAAAATAATCCGAATTATAGAGTAATTAATAACTATAAATACCTTCATAAACCTTCTAGCTCCATAAAACTGTATTATTTAGCATATAGCATTGCTGCTACTATTTCACATGCTATGTACTATATCATACAGTTTTATGGAGCTAGAAGGTTTATGAAGGTATTTATAGTTATTAATTACTCTATAATTAGGATTATTTCCAA
>WYDF02109721.1:0-10421 GCA_009867245.2 Adranes taylori
ATAAAGATTATATTCTCATCTTATTATACACACAATTAATTTGTGTTCACAGAATAATAATAAAATTATAAGAATGATTTTAGAGTTGGGATTGATGATTTTATTTATCATTAATCACAGATGGGGAAGGGAGTATTTACAGAGGTATTGGAACAATCAAATGTAAATGTTTACTGGGCTTAGAAGCGTTATTTTTCGATAAGTACACTATCTTTAAATATTATCGGATTACATTTAATTTAGCATTAAAAAGAAAACTATTTAAAATTTGATAAATTTTCTGAAAGAATTTTTCTGCATTTTTCTGAACCAGAACTAAGGATACAAGATTTTTTTTAAATTTTGTTTTACATCATTTAAATAAAAATAAATGTAGATTACATCAAAAGGTGAAATTTGTTATATATAATACAATAAAATTCATATATAGCTGTAACAGCTCATACAAAAAACCTGTTGTTATTGTACACAACTGTGGCACGGGACAGAACGACGTGAGCACGATAATGTGGAATTTAGATTATGATATTGTCACGTTAATTTTGGGAAAGCTTGGAACTCCCCAACGTGACTCGGGTCGTAGCGATTCCCCCTTACCTTACGGGATCTTTACGTATGATAATTATTAAATGCGATTCACTTTAATATCTACCATAATTAGCTATCTTGCAAATGAAGTCGTAATGTTAGGAAGTTATAATTCTTAGTCTCCCATTACCTTTTAAAATAAAACACAAGACTTTGCCCTTGGTAAGGTTGCCAGTACATTTCTTATTTAATCCTATTAGATCAACTATAAATTAAATAAACTCTGCGCAACCCTTACACCGATAAATTGTCTCTCATGGGCAAAGTTGTTTTAATAAAAAAGTTGTATAAACTTAACACAATGTATTGTAAATGATTTAAGAAATGTGTACATGCAAATAAAATAAATATTTGTTCAATCAAAATAAATAACGCGACACAAAAATAATAAAATAATATGTTACTTATGTTCGATTAGTACGTGCAAATAAATTAATCAAAATGGGGTTCTTGATTCATCAAATTAGTTCCTAAATTATTTATAAACTTCTTTTTCTTACGTTCCCCCCGGATCTTACCTCACAAACTTAGTTTATATTCAGACACAGTACCTAATTAATTCATTTTAATTTATATTAATAAATAAACTTGTTGCCTAAACCGACTTAATATCCGATTGATTCGAAGAATTCATACTCAAACGAATTATTAGCGAATACTTTATACTACTAGGTCTCATATCTAACTTCATTTCCGATACTTAATTCAACACTTTCATTTATTCATGATTTTATTTAGAATTAATTATAATTTAATCTAAATTAATTCATGGATTTATGTTTAAAACCCAGAGTGACAAGGGGTTCAGGCTTTAAACAAACAAAAAATCAGTCTTTATGGACTGTGTGGAGCTTTTATTCCTTTTTGGCTAGCTAATTTTCCTACCAGAAAGAATTATGTCGATATCTCTCACTAATTTTCCCCTCTTTTCTTATGGCTATCACCATGATTAATGTATAACTAATCAGGTATGCTTTCTCTACTCATACGAATACACTATTGCACGGTAAGCTTTCACCTATTACTTATTGATTACCAATCAGATCCATTTATTCATACATACACTGACAAAAGGGCTCATATAGTTCTCTTACTATAAGGTTCAATCCACGATCAATGATTATTTCTACATTTTAATTCTAACACTTATTAATGGTAAAACTCAGTGGCGGCTGGTGCATAAGTACACAGGTGCACGTGAACACCCATATAAAATAAAAACAAATAAAAAAAATAATTATTAATTGAAAATGTTTTAAATTTTCATATTGTCTTTGCTATTTGAACGCCAGCTACGTAGCACACTGGCGAGGGAATAATAAAACGCTACATGAATAGCCTATTGTTATGCCTACTAGCATAGCTAGCACGAAAAATGAGTGCAATTCTGTTTAGATGCAAAATCTGAAGTTTTGCAATAGGCTCGCCTGATTGGTTTAATATAACAAGCAATTTTATATGAAGAAAAGTGTACAATTTATTTGTGAGCGCGCTGTGTCTGTCGACTGTCCGCTCATAGAGTTTCATTTATTCTTTTGCCGCACTTCTCTTAATATACGTAATTAATATGCTCATCATAAAAAAAATCATAATAATAAATAATACGTAATAAATTGGAGTATCGGACTATTTTTTTAATTAATATTTTGAATACTTTTAAATGAAGTGTTTTTAAATTAAATTATAATGAATTCAGTTCGAAACATTGTGAATAAATATTTATCTTATGAAGACAAACTGGAAATAAAAAAAGTTCGACCACCAGATTTGAAAATTGAACCAGATTTGAAAATTCAAAGTCAAACAAAAACTGAACAGCGTAATTATTTACGAAACACAAATTCGTCTATCGCGTAACAGAACAATAGTTGCTATCCAATATTAGATACACGTCTAATATACACTACTTTTTAATTTCTTAAACGATAAAAGTACAATGAACATCTACTCAAAATTTTCACGAGCCGCCACTGATAAAACTACTTGTAGGCGACTGTCTTTTTTCAAACGTATTTCGTCTAGCAGGCAACCTGCTTCCAAAATAACAAGTTTTCGCAAAGTTTAGCCATCCCGAATTATTTACAACAGTCAAGCATACGGAAATATCTATCATAAAACTAAATTGGAAGGAGGACATTTGCCTCGTTACTATAAAACAATGTTTTGTTAGATTCAATAAGCGATTCTGGGACAATAGTACGTCCGTTTCCAATAACTTGGTGTGTATGATTGGTAACAATTTGAAATTTTGGGGATGTGTTATGCTGCGAAATGAACATCTTTTAAGAATATTTTCTGGTATACAGGGTGTTTCAAAAAGTGTTACATGAAAAAGTTACTTCTTTTAAATAGAATACCTATATATTTTAATTCTATTCAAAACTCTTAGCTATCATCTAACATTTGTAGAAGTATCAAAGTAATATGCTCAGCGGTTTTCAAGTTACAATTGTTTTTGTCAAAACATTGTGAATTTCATATTGTAAATTAAATCGTCGCTGGGTCCAAACGCTTGGAGATTTAGAAATAAAATTTGTTATGCCGATTGGTCAAGGGCCTGTACCTTGTTTTTATTATCAGATATATAGGCTGGTCAGTATAAAAGTATCAACTTTGCCGACTTTGAAGTGATTTTTCTCCATTTTCTTAAATGGTCCATCCTGTATATTTTTACAGCAAGTGCTGTAGAATAAATTTTTTTGTCTAAATTAATATGAATGTTGTGTAACACTAAATACATAGAATGTGTAACACGGAATGCATAAGTTATTAGATAGATGTTATTAAATTATATGCAGTTATACGAAACGATTAAAGAAAAAATCCAAGGGTAGCAACTATTCAAAATAATTAAATTATTGTTGGTAAATTAGGAGATTACATTACCTAAGGTTCGCCCTATTTACAATTACCATCTATAGATCATCTCCCGTAATAACGTAACAGTAATAGCTTGCTGTGATGCTAGGTGAAATAGAGGGTTCTGATGACGGCTACCAGCAATGCCAGAAATACGTATAAACCCCTGCCTTCCATTTTTTAAGCCAATTTGAATATGTATGTGATTTGAAAATATTTAATTATATGTGCAGTTTTCGAAATAATTCTCTTACTTATACTTAACATCTACTAAAAGTAATACCAACTAGCTTATTATAATTGATCTTGATCTAGGAGTACTAATTTGCGCCACGTGCAACATGTTCAAAAGTATATTCCGTTAAATTGCAATTTGATTATTCTTAATTGAATGCCTCATCTAGGTTGCACAATAAAAATAAATTGTGGGCTCTGATAAAATTTTGAAAGATTATAGAATACTCACTTGAATGCGGTAAAATCATTTGTTGCTTATTACTAGACATTTTGTAGCAGCTCATTAAGCACAGTAATAGATTTCCCTGCATTAAATGTTGGAGCATCTAACAAGTTAAGTGCGATAAACTTCTGCCGGTTTGAAATCTTGCGTTGATGTGATCTAGGTGGCTTTTTTTGATATAACATGTGTTCGAGATTTTCCAAACAAAATAAATATCTAAACAATTTTCTACAAATCACACACAGAAATCGTTTTTCAATCAAATTCACAATTAAATATTGAAAACTAGTAGACAAGAATTCTAATGTCAAGATAAAAATTACTGTTGTAGCAGCAAGTATTGCTTTTGTTTCATTTCAATTATGGAATTCTTATAAAATCTAGATTCTCAGAAAGTAAAAGGATATATTGGCTACATCTGTTTAGTAATTTAATGATTTTTCTCAGTAACTAAAACAAGGAAAAAAATAGAAATAGCATCAAAATGAAATATATTTTATTATCCTTCGTTTGTTTAGCACGTACACACAATAGAGATTTGATGTAAAATCGGGTTTTTTTAAAATAACTTTGTAGTATACTATACGCTTGTACGTAATTCAGTCCGGCGGCACTATTTTATCAAACCTAACGACGTAGTTTGTAGCTACCGTGGATTAAGCTCGCTCCTGCTTCCATAATGCCAATTTATGGGATTCTGTACGGTCACCAATTCGGTTCTTTAGGTTAGTTATTATGATTTGTTCATTTTGTTGCTGATGACGATGATTTTTAAGGCGCTTTTTAAGCAGCACAAATGATAAATAAACTTACTACACAAAGATTAGTAGAACAGTTGTTGGAAGTAGCAAAAACTTATTTTCAAATTTGATCTGCTAAATGTATTTCTTTCAAAATAAATAATCAAAACAAATTAAATCAAAATCAAAATAAATGTATTGAAAGCGATATCAAGGCTTCTTTATTTAAAGTAACAGTACTTATCTGCATACTGTATTTTAATAGCAATCAATATGTATGTGCTAACTGATAATATGTGTGATTTTCGCCATATTTGCGTCTTGAACACCCATTATTTTTCAATTTTTTGATATTTATAAGAATTTTCTACTTGAAGCCATTTACATCTTTCTTCTGAGTTTCTGTTTTTCAAATAAAAACTGATATCACAAATTGATCATAGAAATTGTAAAATTTATCATGGCTTGGTTTACTTGGCAGGGCACGTTCTTGCCCAAAAACGGATGAGCCAATCACTTGTGAACGGCATGAGATCAGGCAGGCAAACAGATAACCACATGATTACTCATTCTAGAGCACATCATGTAGAGACAAACAGATAAATCACATAGAGTTTTACCGAGCGATTTGGCTAGTAACCGGCGCCAGTCCGAGTCCGGGTTGGACGGTGTGAAATGGACGACAGGGCAGGTGACTGAGAAAAAGCAGTCAGCATCTGCAACACCAGTGACTGGAAGATCTAACAAACTACAATGAAGTAATAAATATTGTATAACCACATGGAATGTCAGAGGGTTGTTACAGACTGGCAAATTGTACATATTGGAAGAAAAACGATTCAAGCAGGAAGTTGATATCTGTGAAGTAGCGGAAACCCAATTGAAAGAGGCAATGCATCGGAATACAAAGTCTTTCGGGCGGAGAAAGTAAAAGGTAAAAAGCATATGAAGAAGTAGAGAATATATTAAAATTATCACCTCAAAATATCCCCAACAAGGAGCATATAGTTATATGGCATGCAAAAATAGGGAAAAAAGGAAATGAAAAACACCCCAATGAAATTATCGACAACTGCGGACTAGGCACACAAACTCTCAAAGACCCTGAGAAAATTCCGAGCAGTACTAGTCAACAGCACAAAGCCACAACCAAAAGGCGATCTGCACCAGACATGGAAAGACACAATGGACTGGATAGCAAACGAGGTAAATAGTACAAACCCACATGACACAACAGGGAAACAAGAGTACGGGATTCGAGAGAAACATTGCAACTTGTTGAGCAGAAAGAAAGTCAAAGCAACAACATGCCACCCACAGGAGAAGCAAGGACAAATAAATTTCTTCAATAAATAAATAGTAAGTCTGAGCAGAAGAGATATATATCGGATATATGTATACAACTACAAAAAGAAGTGTAATGAACCGAGGAAACTGTACAAGACTGTACAAAATCGAAAAGACTTCAAACCACAAAGACAAATCATCAAAGATTCACAAGAAAAAATTCAATAAAGATTCTCAACCATTCACAAGCGATCATCAAACCAGATAAAAATAGCGGAAGTATAAAACGCTATTGCAATGACTTGTATGCCAAGACTAATGAAGAACTGATTGTACCCGACTCAATTCCAAACAAGGAACCATACATACTAAAACCAGAAATCACTGCGGCCCTGAAAAAATAAAGAATGCGAAAGCCACTGAAGCAGATGATATAACAGCAGCACTTAAGGAGCTAGACCGCACTGGAGTAGAAATAATATGTGACATATGCCGAGAAACATTTGGGATTCTGGAAAGTGGCCAACAGAGACTGGTGCAAATCTATATTTATACCGATTTTCAAAAAAGACTCACTACCAGAATGTAAGTACTGCCGTTAAATAGCATTGATATTCAATGTTATGCTTACAATCATTAATGAACGACTGAAATCCTTCATGCTGCAATAGATATCCAAAACACAGTCTGGATTTATAACTGGGAAGGGTACAAATCCTAAACCTTTGCCAAATTATTGCAAAATCTCGTAGAGTAGAGTGCCTTGAGAAACATTCGGTTGAAAATGGCGGTTCCACATCACCTGGTTTAGTTTCTCTGCAATTTATATAAAAATAATTCAGTCATGGTAAAAATTAATAATAAATAATCCAGAAGCCTCAACCTCAATGCCGGGGTGCGCCAAAGATGCATCATTTCTCCACTTCTATTTCACATATATAGGAACACATAATGCGTGAGAGCTTTGATGACTGGCAAGGAGGCGTAACGACAGGAGGCTCAAATATAAATAATCTGGGATATGCAGACGACACACTAGTGCTGGTGATGTCAAAGTAAGAAGTACAAGCCATAATAGCCAGGCTCAAAGATACGGGCGAGAGGTACGGCATTAGGCTGAATCAGGATAAAACAAAAGTCATGATAATTGATAGTCTCAAAAACAACCCACCTGAAATTAAAAACGTCGCAGGATACGAAACAATCAACCATTTCAACTACATAGGTTCAGTGATAACGGATAGTGGGGGATGCGAGGAAGAAATCCGTTGACGTATTGCGAAGCGAAAAACGGCAACGATCAAACTGACCAAAATCTGGAGTGACACCAGAATCACAAAGAACAGCAAATTGGGGCTTGTTGCTTCACTCATCTTTCCAATTGCCACGTATGCGTTAGAGACCTGGACTGTAGAAACAACTGACGCTCAGAGAATGCACGCCTCTGAAATGTGGGTATACCGAAAAATATTGGGAATATCTTGAATTGCGAACAATATGAATATCTCGGTCCTAGAATAGCTCAAAGAAACAATAAGGCTCACCACAACTATAAACAGAAGCATACTTCTATATATTGGTCATGTGTAAGAGACAGAGATACAATGGAGCGCCTAATTATAGAGGGCAACAGATTGAATCAGCCACGGAATTCACATTTTCTGAAGGAAGCCATCGAGCGCAATATAGAACAGTATGGTCTAAAAAGATAGCGCGAATTTGATGGTGTAACACGTCCTTCCGAAAGATGATAACTAGAGGAGTAATTCTATTTCGTCCTGAATAACTAGGTACCAATTTTGCTCCCAACTTGCTGACAAGACGTACATTGAAAATTTTGTCTCCAGGACAAGAAAAATATTGAAGAAATCTAATATTAAAGTAGTCACAACTGAAAAAATCTACGTTACAAATATGAAATAATTTATAGCCATTTCTCGTTCATTGTTATTTTATTCGGAATGTAATCTTATGCATACATTATTAAATGATTTCGTAGTTGCATCTAAATCCAGCATTGAAAGAGTTTATACACAGATCAGTGCGCCGAGACGATGCGACGCAAACTCACGGTGAAATATCGCATTGCTTCTTTATTCAGATGTGACAATGAAAAAGCGCCCTCTATAAACACCGACACGTTTATAATAACAGAAGGGTGCAATAAATCAAACTTGGTTGTTTAATACTATACGCAGCACGGCAAAAGAGGACAGTATTTATAAAACTTTATATCAGTGAATTATCATCCTCATTTTAAACCATAATCTACAAAAACGGGATATGAAAAATTTTATTGTGCAATCTTGATACATTTAAAAATTAGAAAATGTAATTTCAAGTGACGTAATAAATGACGTTTATACAATATTTATTTTTAAATTTTTATCTTTTATATATTGTTTAGGGCGAATGATATACTAAGTCCCATCTTTGTCTACCTGTTGTGTCATGATTTTTTCTGCACGTGAAATTACCAATAGTTGAAGTGAGACAAACTTCTAGCTTAAGAACTCGCGCCATAAGCACCTACAAGAGCAGGGGTATATCATCACGTATGAAAGTCAAGTAGAATATCTTTTGATGCATTTAACAAAGAACGGGATGCAGAGATCAATTTATAATTGGCGTAGTAATTTAACATTCAAGCACCTAGCATTAATTAAATAGTTAAATTTTGGGTTCATTAAATTATTATGTTAATATTACTTTTCATGCCATTTTTACAAACATTGCATATTATTTCAAGGTGAAAAGATGATTTATGTATAATTTTTTATATCGACCCTCATAGAATCTCTATAGTTGTAAATCTAGTTAGTTTTTCAAATCTAGTTACATTTTCAAATTTAAAAAAACTCAAATTTTGTCCCCATTAAATCCTCCATACCGCAAATGCTGTCGTTAGCCTTATTGCATTTTCAAATAACAGATGTGAAGTTTTCTCTAATCACATTTCAATATTTCCAATAGATTTATTCAAAAGTTTTTTGGATGCCCCCTGTACATTATTTTTATATCCCCCTCGTGTTACAATTGACGCTCACGGCCGGAGTGTTATCTTCTTCTTCTAAAATTTTTAAAATTCAAATTTCGCGTCATTTAATGGCAACCAGTATTTTTAAAAATTGCCATATTGGATATGTTTTGACAGCTATCAACCCCTCAAACTATTTATGGTACCCAAAATACCGCTCCACGAAACGGTTACCATTTTAGAGGTATTTTGGAACAGATTTCGAAGGGTGGGTGGTAGGTACAGCAAGCAAGTACTCATATTGTTATTTAAAAGGCATGTTTAGTGTACATAGATTACCAGTTCCAGGCTGAAAAGGATGATAAATCCTAAAGCCTCCTTCAAACTCCCAACAATATACAATCCAAACAGGGAGTAAAGTTTTAGTTAGGGCAGAAATCCCACACTGTTGGATGCACGGGCATCCTTCGCCTTTTGAAGGTTTCTCTACTTCCTACGTAAAACATAAACAAAAAATGTACATAGATGGTCTTGTTTGTTTTAGGAAGAATCTTAAGGGTCACAATAAGAATTTGTTTCTGAGTTTAGCAAGATTGAATAAAGTTAACCTAAAGAAATGTAAGTTTTTAAGGAAATAAATTTTGTATTTGGGTCAAGAAACATGAAAAGATGTGATAAAATCTGACCCTGTGAAACTTCATGCAATGTTAAATTATCTATTAACATCAGAGGAAACGAAGAGATTTGTAGCTTTTACCAATTATTATCGGAAATTTATTCAGAAATTCGCGGAAATTGCAACTCCATTAAACAGATTGTTAAAGGAAGGGATAGAATTCGCTTGGTCTGCTGATTGCCAACAAGCGTTTCTAAAATTAAAGGAAGCGTTGCGACCAGCATCATTTTTGATACCCTGAGTTTAGCGAGGGAAATTACACTCACTACGGACCAGAGTGTATTTTTTCTGAGTGCAGTTTCATCAAATGGAAATGGGAAGCGTTTTAGATTTTCACGAATCGTTGAAACCGTTTTTGGACAAACCGTTAGAGCTACAGCGACAAAATACACACCATATATTCGTTATAACACTGATATGGTTTATAGATATAAAAATCCGGAAAACAGGACCACGGTAACAACGGGAATACGGGAACACATAATCTGACCATATTCAGGCAGTATTCAGAACATATATTCGTCATAACACGGGAATGGTTTTTGATCACGAGAAGTCGGAAATACGGGAACACGGGAATACAGGACCATATACTCAGACTATATATTCGTAATAACACGTGAATGGTTTTTCAACACGGGAATGCCTGAAATGGGAATGCGGGTTTTCAACATGGCACAGCCGCTGTCACAGGCCCCAGTAGTACGGACCGCAGACCACAGACCACACACCACAGACCACACACCACAGACCACACACCACAGACCACAGACCACAGACCACAGACCACAGACCACAGACCACAGACCACAGACCACAGACCACAGACCACAG
>WYDF02109732.1:0-10420 GCA_009867245.2 Adranes taylori
TGGATACAGACGGCTCATGACAGAGAAAGGTGGGCAGAAGAAGGGGAGGCCTATGTTCAACAGTGGACGCAGAGGGGATAGATGATGATGATGATGATGATTACTTAATGTAAATCCTGATGGCCACGATAGTGCTGACGTGTACACTGGTGAGAAAAACTATATATTGTATCTCTCAACGCAATGGAATTTGTCGTAAGTCAAGTTCTTGGTAAGTAAATGGAGTAATATATTAGGTTTATTATTGTATAATATATATATTGTAAAAAATTTGAAATATTGCCCAAAAATAAATATCTCTTTGGATCAGAGGTTGCTTCGTGAGTTTCTAGTAGCTCACGGGGACATTTTCGATAGATCGCGTGAATGCTCCAGTTGGGAACCTTGATTCCTCCACTGAGCTGACGATTATGACAGCGGACGCAACGACTGCTTGTTTCTCCCGCGCAACTGCCATTGTCAGTCTCGTCTACGCGTATACGCAAGAGGTTGTGCACTTTATATTTTTCGTGTGTATATTACATATTATCCTACCCATTTGCTAACTTGGATAGTTTGATTTACGCATTGGTACTAAGCTAGGTTTATTCTAATAATGCAATGTTCATGCATAAAGCTAAAAACTTATCACTTTCATTTGGAATGGGAAACCGATAACTTCTTAACCCAGGTAAAGGGCAAATGTGTGTGTTTACTGTTTCAACCAAGTGTATCAGTTGGGAAGAAAGGGAACGTCGAACGTCACTTCAAAACCATTCACGCAGAGAGTGAAAGGAATTTACCACTGAATTTTGCTCTAATGAAAGAAAAGTTAAGGCAGCTAAAATGTAACCTAAATGCTCAACGATCAACTTTTTTACGACCATTAAACAAGAATAAAGCAGCAGCTGAGGCGTAATTCCGAGTTTCAAATATTATTGCACAGAATATAAGAAACCATAGGAAGTCGGTGAAATAATCATTTTTAGAAGCTGCAGACGCATTCTTTGAAAAATGTATTCAAAAATATTTGTACAGCTTTCTGCAAATACGGTAATGAGAAGGGTTGTGGATATGAGTTCTGACGTTATCTCACAACTTAAAATTGACTTTGATCGCTGCAGCTATTTCTCCCTGCAACTTGACGAATCGACTAATATAGTTGATACAGCTCAGTTGGTCGTTTTTGTAAGAATGGTTTTGGATTATTTTGAAAGAAGAGAGAACCTCATATAGATTATACAGTTAACAGGATGCACTACAGGAAAGGACATATTTTTAGCAGTTAAAAATCTTATCAAAATATTCCTATAAATAAGTTGGTGGGGATAGCAATTGATGAAGCTCCAGCGATTGTAGGCAGAGAGAAGGGATCCATAACCTTGTGTCGTACAGACAAGAGCTTTCCG
Organism: Adranes taylori; assembly: GCA_009867245.2. Lineage (NCBI taxonomy): Eukaryota > Metazoa > Arthropoda > Insecta > Coleoptera > Staphylinidae > Adranes > Adranes taylori. Next base: position 1,389 of record WYDF02109732.1, read on the forward strand.
AAATTTCTGTCTTACAATTGTGCAATACACTAGTAATCATTGTGGAAAGTTTTTAAGTATGAACAATGTAATGAAAACAGTGATAAAAATAGTTATCAAAGTTGGAGCACATGCAATTCAGAGACGTTTGTTCAGAGTCCTGAATGAAGAACTAGATTTACACTATGGTGATCTATTGCTTCATACGGAAGTTCGATGGCTGAGTAGAGGCAGAGTTTTACAACGTTTTCACGAGTTGCTTCCTGCCTTACTAGAATTTTTTAAAGAACAAAGCCAATCCTTCCGTGAACTAGAAGATCCGGTTTGGCTGCAGGATTTTGCTTTCCTAGCAGACATCACCGAAAAGTTAAGTACCCTAAACTTGTAGCTTCACGGTACGGATAAAGATATTGGCGGAACAATTTCAGATGTTCCTTCATTCTCAAAAAGTCTGGAACTATGGGAAATAATATCATCCAAAGTGAATACAAACACTTTGCCTGTTTGAAACAAAGCCTTGAAAAGCAAAGGTCTTCAACGGCTCCTTACAACAGCAAACAATACGTTGAATTTTCAGATTTGAGTGAATTGAAGAAAACGATTCCAAGATTTCAAAAGGATTTCAATTGTTGCACAGTTTGTCAAACCGCCTTTTATCGAGATTGATGCTGAAGAGTTCTCTACTTGTGTCATGGAGCATTTAGATTTTCAAGAAGAGAATGCTACAGTGGAGTTGGAACTGATTGATTTTCAAAATGATTTATCTGTAAAATCGCTTTAGCCTCTTGTTCTTAAAGCTTGGCCTCTTGTTCTTAAAGCAAAATACACAATTTTGGTACTGATTTGGTCCGTGAAGGCAATGTTCAGCTCTACATATATGTGTGAGGTTACTTTTTCCAGTATGAAATTTTTTTAAAAAATAATTTTCTTTGAAAGATAATTATCTTTCTTAAATCTTTTTGGAAAGCCTTATTGAGCTGCCTTTTCACTAATAATCTAGAACGCGGTATACTGATGGTGCTCTGACGTACCGGAGGCCGAAAATGTATGTCGAAGAAGCCTACATAGAATACGCAAAAAAAGCATCGCAAAACGTCGACAAGGAGGTGAAGATTAGGTTGAAAGAATATAAGGTATGCAGGAAGGCACAAGAACGAACTAGAAATATACAGAAGAAAAGAAAAAGCTTGGCACACACTTTGCGATGAACTGCACAAGGATCCATGGGACCTACCATACTAAATAAAATAAAGAGATTAGGGAACAAACCCATTGCACCAAAATCACTAGTTACAGCAGGTGTTAAGGAAATATTGAAGATGCTATTCCCTACAGATGGTAACTGGACTAAAGGTAGAGAAGAGGGGAAAGACAACCCCGATAAACGTGCAAGCGGAGCTATCGACATCAACAACAACAATTCGACGATCGACCCCACGGAGGTACAAAAAGGAGGTCGCATGCTAGCAATAAAAAAAGCGCAAGGATCCGATGAGGTCCCCAGCGAAGCAATCAAGCTATTGGCGGACAAGTGTCCAGAAGATTTGGCTAAAGCATTTAGTAAGGTTTTGAGCGAGGGCACATACACAGTAAGGTGGAAAGAAGCCATACTGATACCGAAGGAAGGCAAACCAACGAGCGACCCAACAACATATCAGCCTATATGTCTTCTTGACGCGGCTGGTTAGCTGTTTGAGAGGATAATCGCAAACAGGATAAACGAGGAAATGAACAACAAAGCAATACGGTTTCCGCAAAGACAGATTAACGACTGACGCAATAAGTGCTATCCAGAGCATCGCCGAGAGGCCCAACCAAAGTCCAGCAAGGAAGTGGCAATACTGTGTGAAAGCGTCACTGGACGTTAAAAACGCGTTTTTAACAGGGCCAGCAATAGTGGATGCAATGAAAAAAGCCAATTTGTCTGGCAAAATTCGACGTATAATATATAGTGACTTAAGTAACAGAAGTATCATATACACAGGAAGCGAAAAAAAGATAGAGATACACAGTAACTGCAGTAGTACCACAGGGATCAGTCCTGAGACCCCTGCTGTAGAATCTGATATATGACGTTATTCTGAAGCCCAAAATCCCCAGGGGAGTGCAAGTAATTATCTTCGTAGATGACACGGTACTAGTAGCAATGGATCGAAACATAGACACCACCAAATGAAAGCTAGAAGCAGCAGCTAACGAGGTGGCAAACTGGATGAGTAGACATGGACTCCAACTGGTTCCACAAAAGTCGGAGACGGCGTTATTGTCTGGTACAAGGAGAGAAAATCCTGCAGGGAGAACCTCCAATTGAGCATACTAGGTATCACGGTTCCAGTCCAGCGCGAAATAAAATACCTAGGGTTTATACTGGAGACAAATCCGAATCAAAGGAGCCAAGTACTAAATGCAGGAATAAAGCAGCGAATATGGAGAGAAGCATCATACGGCTAATGCTAAAGACCAGGGATCCTAGACAAGCAACGAGGAGTCTGCTAGCAGGCGCGGTATTTATCAGCTTTACTGTACGCGGTACCAGCGTTTACGCAAACTACAAGGACGGCACGTAACAGGGACAAATTGCTCACAGCAAACAGGGACATACTGCTAAAAGCAACAGGAGGAGTAACTTGTGAATTGCACGGGCATATAGAACCATAGCGACCAGTGGTCCAAGTCGGCGCAGGAAGAATCCCTGCCCACTAACTTCTGGCAGATGAAAGGCAAGTATATGATACAACTAAAGCTAAAAAGCCCAAGATGGAAGTACAACAGGAAGTGCGAACGAATAAAATGACCAACTGGCAGAGCAGATGGCAGGGATACAATGCTGGAAATTGGACCAGGACACTCATAGCCTACATAGACTTATGAACAAACAGAAAACACGGAAAACTTAGCTATTGGCTGACACAGATGTTAACAGAACACGGACAGTTCCAAGCCTATCTCAAAAGAATAGGAAAGTCCGATAACGACAATTGTAAGCAGTGTGGAGCCAAAAAGGATGAGGTGGTTCACACAATGATAAGCTGTTCTGCTTGGGAATCAGATAGAAAGGAGCTAGAAAAAGTCCTAGGTGAAAATATCACAGAGGACCGAATATACAAAGAATGCTGGAGCTGCAGAAAGCAAACCACAAGTGAATAAGGCAACTTCACCGCTCCACGAACGTGTCAACTAGAGCACAAACCTATTGGTTGAAGTACCTGACTCGGTGTGAAGAATATGCTGATGATGCCCCCCCGGACCAGTAGTATAGATGAAGGTTTTTGTAGGAAGTCTCATGGCTAACTATATTAAGAAATTAAACAAACGTAGTAGCTTGACCATGTTTTTTTTTCTCGACCAAACCTCTTAATAAAAGGAACGGTAAGTTTCCACGTTTAAAGTTAGTGTACCAAAAGCTCGTTTAGTTTTGTATAGTGTATCAAAACCTCGTTCCATTTTGTTTGAAACATTTTTTTCCAAAATTACAATGTAACATATATACAAGGTGTTTTTTGTTTTGTAAACTGTACGATCCATTTTCTCGAAAGCGGTTATTGTACTACATTAAATATGTCGGTTCCTATGGAGGTTAGAAAAATAAAACTTGGGAAACAAGTGTACGATCCAGTAACCTCAATTTTGCGTAAATCGGACACTGGGAAAATCTGACTCAAATGCGACAACGTGGACAATGTAAGCTAAAAGCGGCAACAGGCTGCACCAAAGCGCACAGATATGCGGACCAGGAAATTAATGGGTAGGCAAATTAAGAAGGACTGCTTTTATAGCAAATATCCGAAAAGAGTGCCAAGAGCGGTCGCAAGCCACGGGCAAAGCGGCACGGGTAAAGCTGTCCGTGCCGTAAGCAAATAAGAGGACCGGCCGATTCATGGGTATGAGATTTATCGGTTAGACTAATGTTGTTTAGTTTGCCCCTAAACGATATTATGCTAATTGAATTTGATAGATGACTTATAAGGTGATGGTTAAAATTGGAAAGTTCAACTTTTGTTTTATGCAAGATATAACAAAACGTAGGACTTCGAGTATATGAAAGATGTGGTGGCGATCACGTCCACGAATTTTTCGATATTTATTTGCAATAATTTCAGAAAATATAAATCTATAAATAAATGAATAAAGGAAATATAATACATATTTACTGTATATTTTATGAATAATTCTACAACAAACTAATAAATTTTGCTGAATTAAAAATAAATTGGTGAATGTTACGGTTACTATAGTATTTCACCTAGGCATTCGCCATTTTTATGAATAATTCAATACAAAAATAGAATATCTTTCTCAAATAATATCGAGTACAACCTCTGTACTTATAAACTAAAACATAATGATAATTTTGGTGTCACAATATCCGATACATAATGTGATTATTATATACATGGGCTGTTGTTAAAATTCCGGGATAGAAGAAGACAAAAATATCAAGAAATAAAATAATACTTTATTGCTTCTCAAAATAGTCCCATTTACACTCAACTCTTTTTCATGAGAATAAACCAATCATCAAAGCATTTTTTCCACTCAGAAGATGGTACACTTAAAATTTCATTTTGAAACGCTTCAACTGCATATTCTGAAGATGAAAATCGTTTGCCTAATTCGATTTTTTACTTTTAGGAAAGTAAAGAAGTGGTTAGGACTTAAATCAGGACTATATGGAGGATGAGACAACAATTCTACATTTTGACTGCTGAAATAGTTTACTGTCTGTTGCGCGGTATGGGAACTGGTATTGTTATGGTGCAGAATGATGCGTCGCGTCCTATTTGTTTTTCGTAATTCAGTATAACTTGTGGTAAACAAATTGATGTATACCATTCTGAATTAACAGTTCTACGATCTTCAAGTAGGATAGTAGCGATATGACCAGTTTTTGAGACAAAACAAGCTACCATTCACCGGCAGTGAGTAACTTTTGTGGGTTTGATTTCATCTTCAAACACCCAAACTGCTGTTTCGTTTCTGGTTCATAAGCATAGATCCAACTTTCGTCAACACTAGTAAGGTTGTAGATCAAATTTGATCTACCTGAGTCGAATTGTTTAAGCATTTCTTTACACCAGTTCATACAAGCCTCTTTATGATCTTCAGCTAAATGATGGGAGATTCAATGGGAACATATTTTTTTTAACACCTAAGTGACGATGAAATTATAAAAATGCAGTAAGAAATAACCTGTAAGTCTGTCCGTAACTCTGTGGCAATGGCTATTCTTTTATTTATTTTTTCTAGTCATGAAGAGTTAAATAAAATATTTTTATTCTAACTCAAACAAGAAAAGGCGGCTACATTTGAAGCAAATGAATATATGTTTGCAGAGAAGAAAAGTTACAAACTAAATATTAAAAAAAATACATACGTATATGAAAAATACCCTCGGGCTTTGCATATGAACATATATGAAACAAAGCATCGCAATAACGTTATATACTAGATAAGTAGGATGAAACAGAATGAACTTAACAAAGAATATTGTTTCGAAATGAAATGGAGCTGTGGAGTTTTGTTATCTGATTTTTCATTTTATCGTCTCGCATATGCTCAAATGCACATTTGTTTGTGAAAAGTTAGTTTGATACACATTTAAAATAATCAAAAAGTCCATGGATCCAAAAAACTTAAAAAAATTCATAATTGCTTTCTGAACTTCTTACATAAGTTGGATAATTGTGAACTTCTTACAATAATAAATTAGCAAGTTAATTTGTGGCTACACCTGCACTTAATGACATATAGAGTCGTAATTGCGCTTACTCACGCGTAACAGTTACGATTAATGTCAAATAGCGCTTAATGACAATTTCTGTAAGGCCACATGGTATGTAATTAAAACCATAGTCGGGACAAAGTCTTCTAATAGTCTGTCCCAATACAATAATTTGACTCTATTAGCTAACAACAGTAATTCCCAATTCAATACCACTCCAACTATGCATGGCAATAATACACCATCCATTAATGATATCCTCATCCCACTTAATATAGTAGCTCTCAAATTAACTCCGATAACTATTAAGGAACGCTCTGAAACAATTGACAAATTGAAAAATAAAAGAACCATGGGTAAAGATGAAATGTCATTACACTTGTCCTTTGTGATATCTTACATTGCTTATTTCAACAAGGTAGTTTTCTAACCCCTTTAAAACATGCAGTTATTACTCCACTTTATAAGAAAAAGGGTGATTCGCAAAGTATTGATAATTACAGACCGATCAGTATTCTTAACATCATGTCAAAGTTAGTACAATATGTCTTTCTCAAAAGACTTGTGAATTTCTTCAACGACCATAATTTACTCAGTAAACAACAACATGGATTTATCCATGGACGTAGTATGGACGTAGAACTGCAATTTTTGAATACCTAAAACTCACATTAACTGCCGTGGATAACAATGAGTCTTCTCTAGATATCTTTGTCTATTTAACATCGCTTTGACTCCATAATGAGATATTTCTAAATAAGTTGTATTTATACGCAGTAAGAAATCAAGCGTTCGTATTTGACTGATAGAACACACCCAGTTTCGCTTTTCGACGCATCTTCTGGTATTCGTATCGAGTCAGGATCTCTCATTTTAAATGCGGGTGTACCACAGGATGGAATTCTTGCTCCTCTTTTATTCGTCATTTATGTGAATTATAAATTACGAAATTTTCTATCCGTTTTCTTCCATAATCTGAGTGGATACGACACTCATCTGTTCATAAAAGATTTAGCTGAGGCCGGCGAAGATATAAATGTAATTGCTCAAACCAAGGAGCGTTACATTTCGTTTTCGAAAAAACTAAATATAAGCATATATAAGGTTAAAAATGGCCAAGAACGTTCACACTTATTTAAATTAAGATTTTTGGATTCATCCCGTTTTATGTCTTCTTCTCTAGACAAATTAGCTAGCAACTTAAAACCGGACCAATACGTTGAAGTTACTCGTCATTTTCCATCCCCGGACGAATTTCAATTGATGATACGTAAAGGTGTCTTTCCCTACGAATATCTTGATTCATTTGAAAAATTACTCAAAACGAGTTTACCATCTAAGTGTTCGTTCTATAACAATCTTACTGGAGAAAATCTATCGGATTCTGACTATCAACACGCACAATTAGTATGATCGACGTTCAAGTGTAAAACGCTATATGCGACTATACTTGCGTACCGATGTTCTTCTCTTGGCTGATATTTTCGAAAATTTCCGATCTGTGTTCTATAATGCATATGGTCTCGATCCTTCACAATACTATACTGCCCCCGGTCTATCTTTTTCGGCAGCTTTAAAAATGACAAAAATTAAATTAGAATTGTTAACAGATGTTGATATGCTCCACTTTTTTAAACGTGCAATTCGTGGTGGTATATCAAACTGTATACATCGACATGCACGAGCAAATAACCCGCTCATCACCCATCTCAATTATTCATACAATCCAGCGGACTCTACTTCCTATCTTGCATATTGGGACGCCAATAACTTATGTGGTTGGTCCCTATCTCAACCGTTGCCATATGGTGGTTTTGAGTTTTTATCTTCAGATGACATTGAACATTTCGATTTGTCAAGTATAGCTTCGGAATCCAGCATAGGTTATATACTGGAAGTTGACGTTGAATATCCTCTCAACTTGCACGATGAGTATAATGATCTACCTTTCATCGCAGAAACTATGGTCCCACCCAGATCAAAATTTACACAAACAAAATTAATCTCCAATTTAATGAATAAAACTATTTATGTTGTGCATTATCGTACTTTACAACAAGCTGTGGATATTGGCCTAAAAATTACAAAAACCCACAGGACTTATTAAGCATATCTAACAATATTAACAATAACACGGTAATAAATTATGCTAATGATACTAACTTAATTATCAGAAGTCTAAACGTCAATCAAATAATAGAACAGAGCTCGCTATCAATGCAAACACTCAGAAACTGGTTCTCTACAAATAAATTAGCTGTAGATCCAGCTAAAACTTCAATCATGTTCTTTCATAAAACTGAAGCTACCAGAATACCTTCTAGTATGCTTATAAATAATATCTCCTACCACTGTTGTAAGTATGTGAAGTTACTCGGCATTTATATTGACAATCAGCTTAACTTCAAATTCCATATTGAACTTCTAAATAAACGTGTGAGTCGAGTGTGTTATGGACTTAAAGTTCTGACTAGAAACAAATATATGAAAATTGGGAAAACTTTCTACTACGCGACAATATATAATATTCTAAAATATGGTATTATATTCTGGGGTAGTTCAGTAGATGTTATTAAAATTTTTAGACTGCATAAACGTGCCGTCTAAAAATTTTGATAGAGAGTTTTGATCGTGATAGAGAGTTTGAGAGTCATATTTAAAGCAAGTAAACTAGTCACACTGCCGGCCATATATATTCTAGAATGTATGAAATTTTTCTGGAAACATAAATATAATTTTAAAGAACAACTTCTTTCCAATGTTCATAACACTCGACAGAATCAAGTATATAGTTATCCCTTTTTTACAACACACAACATAGTCAAGATCAGTTTTTTTATCGTATTAATGCGTTTATATATTAATTCCTCGTAATACTTTTTATATATACTTTTCCGTGACACTTATTTCTTACTTATATTTTCGATTATAATGTATGTAGTTCAGAAATAATGATATTATATTATACAATTATATTTTTAATTATCGCCATTAGACGTTAGTCTGGCCCAAGTACAACTTAAATCGTTTGTGCGGACAACGCAAAAGTATGTACGAATCATTCGCCTTGAAACGTATACGTTTGTGAAAGATTAAGAATGGAGGCGCTGTGGGTAATGCACTAGTACTCACGCATCTCAAACAAAATTATAAAAATGACCAAGAGTATTTATGTTACTTACTAAATTTATTGTTAATAAAATCCATAGATGAAATAACTCACCTGAAACAAAGAAAATTATATCGTTATTACAAACTAGATGATAACCCGTCGTAAAACGACTATCCATTACCAGGTCATATTTTATTTACCCAAATGAGTTGGGCTATT
>WYDF02109743.1:0-23623 GCA_009867245.2 Adranes taylori
GTGTAGCAATTCAGTAGGTATTTCAGTAGGCATATTGAAATGCCTACCATTTGAGATATAACCCTGAAGGCAAACAACTACTCACCAGATTACACTCGCGGAAACCTCAAATTTCAATATGTATATATATATATATATATATATATATATATATATTCCATTAATAACAAAGCTCTTTCAATTAATAAGGGTTTATACTTATACGTACCTGACGAAGAGCAAAAACTCCGAAACGAGCACTCGTCGTACGTTAGTTTATTTAAATTACAAAAAAGTTCCAAAGTTCACGTAAGTTTTATTCAGTGGATCTTTATCAACGTAAAATTTACTCAATATGAACAAATCTGTTGTTATAACAGATTAAATGTGTAAATGGGATGTCAAGGACAACTATTAATTTAATTAATATCAATAACGTCGCCCTTGAAGATTTAGATGTTCAGTAGCGTCTCACATATTACTGAACTTTTGTAGATTGCTATTAATTAATAAATCGGCCGTATTCGGGATTCATAGTAAATGAATGAATGTCAAAAATTATTTGTTTACCTATAGATAAACATACACATAAATATTATAGAATATCCCGAACTGATGAGAACAAATAAGTTTGAAACGGTTCATTTAAATATCTTATTTTATTTATTTATATTGGTAACCAAACGCCACTGAGTTGAAATAAATCTTTCTAAATTTCTCTTCTTAGTTTCACCCTCTTCCTCATACGTCGATGGTCAACATTGGCTAACCATATATGTTGAATTAATAATTTAATTCTGTAGGAGAGCCCTTGTGTTGCAGGTTAAAAACCCAAATGATTTTCTTTATTGCAAATATGCTTTTCTATAATTACATTGAATAAATATTGACTTTGTCAGCAAGATACCAAAAGTCTATCAAAAGCTATCAAAAGTAAATTTTACTGTAAAATAAATTTCAAATGTCTGCCACTGAAATTTGTCAGTAATGAATGCTTCTTTAATCAAGTTATAAATTACTCATGTAAATAAAAAATTGCGAGGGCACACATGAAAACGCAAAACTTGTATTTTTTGCAAATCACCCTTTAGAGTTAAACAGCAGTTTAATGTAGTACAAATATCATAATAGTAAAAAAAAATGCATGGTAAAATTTTAATAAAAACGATTTACCTTCCTTGTGGAACAATCAGTGCCGCATATTTCGCATAACTTTTATTCTTCATAATATCAACAATATGAATAGTATATTTCGCAAAACCATCATTCTTATCAAACAAATCAAATGAGACATCTTCATCTAATTTGGTGCGTTTCAAACCAGTGCAAATAAATGCAGCATCCTGAATTGATTGTATATGTTGTTTAAGTTGATTAGAATTTTCTAGTCTCAGCATTTTGTCACTTTTACACATATCAATTTCCAAAATTGGAGAAGCTAAAGTTATGAATTTTGTGCACACTATAATAAAAATCGGCATACTACTTTCTCCTGCTTTTGTAGCAGCTAACTCAGCCTCATGACATCTTACAACTCTTAAAAAACAATTATTTGTTGGAAAAAACTCTACCAGAGCATCCAATATATGCGCTTGTAATAATGATATGCAAATATATCGGCCACCAACTTTTAAAGTACGCAAAATTTCTTGAAAATATTTTTCTATGTTTTTCTTGGTGTTTTCTTTTGCATCGGACATTAAAGCATCTAATGTACCTTTATCAAGTATAACAGAAAACGTTTGATCACTGAATGACATTTTTAATGCATCCATTTCCATAAATTTCATATCTGGCCTAGCGTTTTTATTTTTAACCATCATTTGTTTGATAACTACATGAGAAATATCTATGTTTGTAATGTTGCTACATAAAAAAAGAAGATAAATCAGTTTCATGATTCTACAAGCTCCGCATATGCGATAATAAATGAGTCATCTAGATCTAATACATTAGTTGGATGATATTCAGACTGATACATATTACCCACTTGACAATTAGGTCACTCCTATTTCAATTTTAGAGCAAATCCCATTTCAATTGAAAGTGTATTTTACTTCGTGATTTACCACATATAGTCTTCAAACTAAACGTGGCAAATCACGAAGTAAAACCACTTCCAATTGACATCTCATCATCGATTACCACAAAGTAACGTTTCACTCAATCAATATCTTTAATTATCGAGGACGTTGCTTTGGGGTAAGCAAGTTCAAAAATTTCAATTAAAGTTCTCGAAATCGAACATTTTCATGAATCAAAAATTAGAGATAGAGATATTTGAAAGAAACGGAATACATAAAAACGGTCTATTATGAGATTCGACCACGTTTTAAAAGTCCAAAAGGTCCAATAATCTTATTGCTTTCATTATTACTACATTTTACAACAAATCGGATAAAAAGAACAAATGAATTTGAGAAAATATGAGCAAAATATTTTATAATGCCAAAAAATATAGCTATAAATAGATACAATTACCTTAATCACAAGATTCTAAACAAAATTTGCCAAATATAAGGCTTAATGATTACACAAGAACCAAATTGGTTTTTGTAATAACCAACTGCGGTTTTACAACAAAGTGGTTTGAACCATGATTTAAACGAGTTGTTTAAATCAGAGGCAATCAAATTTGATTCCAAAGTAGAAGAGGATCTCTAGGTACTATGGGAGCAATACAATTTTATAATACTAGATATTCTAAAACACAATGTATGTAAGATAATGCGCGTAAAACGGAGCTAAATGTTGATGCTTAGTATACACAGTACTTTCTACCTACTTATATCCAATGTCGTACATATCGTTCCCTAAAGCTGAATTACCACATCCAACAATAAGGATATTATCCATAGTTTTTATGTATTTATGTACGTATTCGCAAAGTTCTGGATATTCGCCGTACCATTCAAAGGCTTTTTTGCCTCTTTTTCTAAAGAATGAGTCCCAGTACTCTTTTTGACTAAATTGCTCATAATTCTTTGGTAGTAAATTCATAACGGTTTAATTTTATTGAATGTGTATATCTTGTATCACAATATATTACATTTTTTATATATCTAAACAAAAAATAATACGAATACACTTTCAAAGTTTTAGAGGTTAACTAGCTACACGTTAGATGGGCCATGATATGAAACTATTTAAACTAAACCATAATAAACTTTAGCGCCATCGAGTGAGAAGAGAACAACTGTGAACAATTGTGTTTGGCTTACGCAGATGAGGATAGACGCTCTGCGCAGAAAAAAAAACCAAAAGGAAATTGGAAACAAGAATGTATTGGTCTTAGAAAAAATTAATTCTAAAGAATAATTTTAAAAAAAGATTAATTCTAAATAACAAGTGTCAATGAATAACATAAATGTCAATTAATTCGGTAACCCTAATAGGGAAAATATACCCAGTCATTTCACATAAAATGAACCATGAATTAAATTGAAAAAAAATATTTTCAGTGACGCAGCAACTGTACTTTTGCTGGGGGGATATAAGGCGAATTAATTAATTGCATTTATTTTTAACTATACATATAAAAAATATAAAGGTCAATATAAATTTTATATGATATAAAATGTCAGTAGCGAACAAAATTTTTTTTTCTTTGCAAAATTACTAAAATTTAAATGTTGCGTATGGTACATCATGAAACATGGCACGGCACATAGTCCCACATTGCAATTTTTGCAAAAATAACTTGTTTCTTTTCTTTATTTCTTTCCCTTTTCATATCTTTTGTTGCAACATGGAGCGCAATACCTAGATGGATTAACCTTTTTCTCCGTTGGTGGAACATATTCGGAAAAGTGCCTCTCAGGTGCCAAGGATCAGGTTGAACACTGGGTCTTCCAAATTTTTTAGTAGGTGTGTGGAATTTTCCAAATATTTTTTCTATCAAGGTTTTCCTAAATTCCAAATTACTTTTAAGGCCATACAAATGCGTTCCATACCTAAAGATCTAATAAATCAAAAACTACTTTTTTATAGTATTTTTCTCCCTTTTTCTGGTGGTTGGGTAGTCATGAAGGTGTTGATCCAGGCGATTGACACATCCCATTATATCATTATAGTCGATGGCAACTTTAGGTTTGGAAATGATATTTCCCTGCCTGCCATTTTTTGTTGTTGACTCCATTTGTGGATTGTGCACTGTTGACAGAAGACAAACGTCTTTCTTATCTTTCCATTTAGAACCATTACTTTGAAACGCAAGCCTTTCTCCCATCTTTAGCTTTTTCTTCTGGAATTTCAAGGGAACTCCTTTACGGTTCAGACGCAACCTTCCATAGGTGCCTGTTTTATGTTTGATCAGGATGTCTGCTAGTTGAGGAAACGTATAAAAATTGTCCGGTGTTAGACAATATCCCATACCTAGCAGTGGTTCCATGAGCGGTAACACAACTTGGGAAGACATAAGTAAATCCTTGTATATATTATTTATTTTTGTGCCTTTCCCTGTGTATATTATACTGGAGTATCAATAGCCAGATTTTGACTCGCATAAATAATACAGTTTCGTTCCAAAGCGAGCTCTTTTCATTGAAATAATTGTACACAACTTAGTCGTCCTTTATACATTATATATTCCTTTCGGGAATATAGTGATCTACATTTATTATTTGTGCTGTCGAACACAGGCCATATTTTGTTGATTTTGGGCAGTGGGTGCGTTGCGGGATCATAATCTTCATTGGTGGAAAAATGCAAATTCTTTTGAATTTCAGAGTATCTCCTGTAAGTAAGCAGCTTCTAGAAGATTGGTGTTTTAAACACTTCTGAAGTTGTCCAATACATTCTTTCAGCTGGCTTACTTACCATTCCTTGGAGTATTTTCATCTCCAGAAAAACATGCATTTCTTCAACCGTAACTGGCGACAATGACTTTGATGACGGGTCTGGCTGTTGTTGCGCAAATCTATTTGTTTCGGTCACAATGTGATTCCTTAGAGAATCATCAACAAATAACTGATAATAAGACAGTATATTAAGTTCATCAGGGGGTGCAAAAGTGCAGCCAGGAGTTTCAATAAATGGGTATCTTAGTGGGGCAGGGACCGGCTGATTTCTCGCTAAACTCAAAGTAACGCAATCGTCGCTTTCCTCAGATTCAATTTCACTTTCAGTGTCGCTTTCTTCGGAACCACTTTCCGACAGATTTGCATATGCTAACTCACTGTCACTCATGTTAAAAGAGTTTCACTGAAATAAACATATAAAAAATAATACAATCGAAATAATTCACTTTTATGATTTTCAATTATAAATTATAAAATTTGAATTAAATAAAATATTTGTTATATAATATATTTTCTTATATAAAAAATTTACTTACCAAACAATTTTCTACTATGTGATATGTATTTATTAAATGTATTTATCAAATTCTATAAATAAATTGCTATTATAATGAAACTAACGCGCGACATAGGCTAAACAAAATATGAAAGCTCAAATTTCACGCAACGCGCTTTGGACTCCACACCACTATATTTACACAAATAATTGCCAGCTACAAGTACCTTTCTGTGATTGGATACTGTTTATGACATCTCTTTTGTAATAGAAAAAATATTAAGTTCAGGTTTCTATCCAAATATTAGAAAGCTTCGGCATCAAAAATTTGGTGAGTAAATATAAAGGTCCCAGTCGAGGGCGAACTAAATTGCCAAATAGACGCGCTCGTGTCTGACACGGGTATGTACGTTAAGTAGTTAAAGGATAAAAGTCACAAATCACATAAGATAGAGTAGTTTAAAAAATCTTAAAGTATCACTTTTGAGTGATACCCACGTATCACTCAAATGGGCCCACGTAAAGTATATAAATGTGACATTCGTCTCTTAAATGCAAGGCAAGTAAAGAAAATTCCATATTGTGTCAAGTTTGTAATGAATGGATTCATCAAAGAAACTGCGCAAAACTGACAAAAGATGAATTATTACATGTTAGTAATAAAAATATATTTTGGAAATTTTCTCGTTGTGAAAATAGTAATATAGAGTTTGATGCACACGAAACAAATACTGCAATTACTGCAGTCATAAACAACAATCTTCTAGAATCAGTGACAAAGCAGCCAAAACATATGGATTCTCTAACGATGATTTAAGAAATTGCTTAAAGACCGTTCTACAGGAGCATATTAAGGTAAATAAAGCAAAGAAAGATTAAATGAAATTTCTAAAATCTGAGCTAAGTTCCATTAAAGAAAAAAGCAGTGAGGATATTTATCAAGAAGTATCTGAAAGGTTAGAAAAAGCACGTAATGTATTAATGTATAACGCGATTGAATCTAACTAAGAAAGGGTAGACGATCGAATAAAACATAATGAAGATATAATCTATCAAGTGGATCGAACATCCGCGATTTATCCGGGTCTGACGTATTGGGAAAAAAACAATAAAAAGAGACCGATTTGTATTACATTTAACAATAATGAGGATGTTGCGCAAGAAAAAGAGGCCAATTGGTTCTAACTGGAAAATAAGCATGGATCGCACGGAGCAGCAAAGGAAAGAGCTTAAAGATGCTCGAAGAATTAAACAAAAGGATTGCTGATGACGGAGGACGCGATAAATTGATCATAAAATATAACAAAGGGAGTCCAATAATTGTAAAGAAAAAATTTCCTAATCAGGAAAAATAAAATTCCATTTACAAATCTACTACCAGAATGTGGGAGGAATTAAACCTAAATTAATTGATATATCTAATTCTATGATATATTATGTTCTTCATATGATATTGAAGTGTTTTGCGAGACGTGGCTGTCTAGCGAGATAGCGGACTCTGAATTATCATTAAATAACCATGACGTGTTCCGGTGTGACAGAAATCCCAACACTAACTCTCGCGGTGGGATAGTTCTAGTAGCGGTGAAAAAATGTTTAAACACTAAAGTATTAAACATCTTGGAGAAAAATGTGGAGCAGATTTTCATCTCTGTAAACCTAGCACACCAGCATTTTATAATTGCTGTAGTTTATATTCCTCCTGATTCATCTCATAATTATTTAGTCATTAAACAGACTCCAAGTTTATCATCTTTGGCGACTCTATAACGTACCTAAGGCTAAATGGAGTAACGACGAGCTTGGAATTTCAGTGAGTTGTCCACCTTATGATTATGCTAACATTCTTGAGGAAGCCTTTTAATTTCTAAATTTCAAACAATTTATCAATGTACTGAATAGTAGACGTATATTTTTGGATTTATTATTTAGCAATCCTGACAATATTATTTGTAGTAAAGCTGGAGATGTAATTACTAGTGAATCATCCACCATTCTGCATGTTCAGTGTGTTTAGATATTAATTCTTACAAATTCAACGATCTAGAATTTTAGGAGTTCAATTTTAATTTAGCAGATTATCCTGCGATGAACTACTATCTATCAAGTAATAATTGGAATTTATTTCTGAATAAGGTTGATTTAGAAAAGGCGGTTAACGCATTCTATGCACTACTATTCTCAGCAAGAGTTATATGTCCCAATGGTTACGAGTGAAGTCTAGTCACTTTCCTATTTGGTTTTATCCAGATAGGAAAGGAAAGTGACTTTCCTATTAAGATTATCCATAATCCATAGAATTTCCGATTGTTCGAAAATTCTAAGGAAAATTATGTTTCGAGTTCCGCTACGAAATATAAGGTACATTCAATTATTCTATATTCAATCGCACTCCTTTAACTATGGCCTAAATAATCGCTTAATACAGAAGTCTCATTGAATGTTTTCAGGACTAATGCACATACTCCTAGAAACATGTATTTTATAACTATTTTTTCTTTAAATATATAATCTCTTATCTTTGCTTTGTATAAATTCAATTAATTTAATTCAACTTTAAATTTAACCTTTGCAACTTTGATATCACATATACTATATATTGTAAATTTTTGTAAATGGAGAAACCGTTAATAAAAGAATCTATCTATAAAAATTAGATAAGAACTTGTAATTGTTTTTGTTGTAAATCATCTTATGCAACTTTGAGCTATCTATAAATTCATTTAATTATACTTGTATGCCATAAATATAATAATATAGAAACGTTTGTCAGGTCGGTTATTCGGATATTCACTTCTGCTTCAATTATTTTCGATCGGGTCAGTGTAGTTATAGAATCAGGTTGTTTAAGTTCAAAATATATTTTAAGATTTGAGTTCGAGTCGGGTCAGTATTATATGTTATGCGGGTCGGGTTAAGATCTTTTTTAATGCAAATGATACAAATGCGCCACATCATCTCCATAGGTCTTTTTAAAACTCTCCAGTATATAGAGGGGCAAATATATTCATTTAATCCCTTGTCTCATGCTATAATGCAAGGAAACCTAAATATAAAGATTGTGCTTTAAAATCTGTTTTAATTGAACTTTAAAATTTTTATTTAATAAAAGAATATTTTAATCTGGCAGTTGAACAACATTTCTCTTCCTATTTTAGGTGCGCTAGTGTAAATTGTCGTATGTATAACAGCATTGTATATCTCTGCACATGTTAACGTAACAAATTATTATATATCTCGATATAACTTATACCAAAATGAAACCGGTGCGTTCCTTTTCCTCGCCCACAATAAAAAACAACTGCTATAACCGTACATTTCTTAAAAAAAAGTTAATAAAGTTATATGTACAAGATTTATTTCAATAAAATGACAAATCTATAAAGTACTTATGAAGATATAAGTAATTACAAACAAAAGAATCTAGTTCTCAATCTACTAGAAAGAAAACAATTTAGACTTCTAGAAAATTATGACAAAATTTGTACAACATACTATTACGTCTTATTTGAAAACAATATCAATTTAAACATTATATTATAGATCCTTATAAATTATACATTAGAATAATTTGTACAAACTGTTAAAAGTATTGACCATATTTACAATTTTCAATCTAAAATCATTAACACTAAAACTTAATTACAAATAATATTTTCTTTTGACAATGGCAAATCATTGTTTAAAATATACGTAAATTAATATAACTACTACAATATTGATATATTTAATATTTTAAATGCATATCAATTATTAGATGAAAAGATTTTGGAAAGAAAATGTTACCATCAGATGATCAAACACGATTTCTTGTATTATTTAATTAAAATTTGATACATGTTGTAAAATTTCAGGTTGTCAATGTTTCGCGAAACTTGCATCTGGCATTGCGTCTGATAAAAAATCTGGCTTATAAAAAATCTGAAAACCATATGTAAACCTCGACAATGCCACTCCGATAATGTTTTTTTCTAAGCATTGACAGTGTCAGATGTGATTTTGACGAAACATGTAAATGTTTTTCAATTAAAACTTATTCTAGTAACTAGATGCCTCTAGATGATTCCGAATATATGAAGCACTAATAAATTCCATTGTGTTACGAAAACGTTCAAGTATAGACAAATACATTTTTTCAAATGTCGGGTTCTTGCAGAAAACTTGTGTTAGTGGAGTACATACAAGATTTATAACTAAAATGAAAAAACTTTGGATTGTGAAAAAAACCAAACAAGGAATGACAAAAGACAATACGCGACCTTTGGCGTGAAAATCCACGACACATTCGTAGTATAATGAAGTTGAAATGACCCGCAGTATAGTGTATTCAATTCAGTTTTGATCATTATTTTAAATCGTTATCTCCTAAAAAAAAAACAGGAAAGTTAAATAAAAAGCGGTGCACGTACAAAAAAAAAATGGATCAGAGGATAGTAGATACGATTATTAAAAAAAGAAGCATATATTCTAAAGATCTGGCATGCAAGTCTCATGCAAATCAAACAATTGCTCAAAAATGTAAAAAGTGATTTAAAAACCGAAAAAGAAAACAATAAATTCCAAAGTAACCAATAACAAAATTAGATCTAGAAAATTGTTTGATTACAGTAAAAAGAAAAATGTGTTTCATTCTAGAAGACGAAAACAAGTGGAACAATTAATGCGGAAATATACATTGAGTGTATTAAAAACGTTTGATCCTGTTTGAACAAAAAACATGCCGGTTCCAAATTATGCTTTAGCACACTATGTGTTGCTTACCGGAAGTAAAATATAATTTGTGGTAGGATAGGTACTATTTCAGCTAATTTTTATAATTTTATTTTCTTTATTATTTTTTATTAAACAAATTAAAAATTTTAGCCGTTGACAACATCCTAAGTATCTTGTGTCCGGCCTGTGCCACATTTCGCCATAAGCGAGACCTTTTGCATCTATTATAATTTTTTTATAATACAATTTTTTCTAGATATTAGAAAATATTTCGTATGCGAAAGTATAATTTAATTTAATATAAATATAATTTATTCAAACTCATCATCTATACCAGGTATAGGTGGTTGTGACCAATCCAATCGTGATTTTTTCGCTGGTGTCTCGTTAACTACTCGCACATCATTAGACTCTGATGGCTCATCAGTATTTTCACCCAACATTTCTTGAGCCTTACGAATAAGATCCTCTTCGGTCAAAGAACCCAGAACCGTGTTTTTGTTAGCACCGAGTTCTTTCGGTGGAGGTGGCGGTGGTAGTAATGATAGCATGGATATTGAAGATGGAGCTGGAACTGGGGCAGGTACCGGAAGGGGAGCTGGCGGTGGCGGAGGTGGTGGAGCGGATTTAAAGAGAGGCAGATTGAGGGGAATTGTGGGTGGGAGTATTGGTATAGCGGTATTACTCATTGTTAAAGTCGAAGATGCAGCTCCGATTAAAGGCCTTGAACTGATTTTAGGCAGCATCAGGGGAATGGTTAAGTCCGTCGATGCCATTGTGGAACTCTGAAAAAATAAATAAATCAATGCTCATTGAAGTTCTTATCTAAAAAAAAAAAACTTAAAATACATAAAATATAATATAATATGGTAGGATAGGTACGGTTACATAAAAAACTGATAAATCATTTTCATAAAAAAAACCTGAAACTAAACAAAAACGTTTTTAGGATTCTACATGCTTTATTGAAGTTAAAACAGATAAAATGTACATAGCAAGTCAAAAGAGATACCCTAAAGCTTAATTCGAAGACTTTTTGGCAAGTTATATCTCAAATATGTTAGTATCGAAATAGAAAAAGTAGATTTTAGTTATTAATCAGTAATTTCCGACGGAAAATCGTTTCGTTTATCCAGGATAAATTGAATGTTTGGCATTTTAATTTCTTAAAATGAACAATAAGAAACTTTTATGTATTTATAGAGAGGGTATTTGAATTTTGAATACATATTTGAATTTACGGAATGTTTACTGTTGTAATTCCGTCTAATAGTAAGACAACAAAAAAATAAATAAAAAGCTGTGCTTGGTGCGTTGTTGTGTAGAATGTCCTTAAACAAATATTGAACTAATGGAATACTGAGTGTTGTGATTGAACGTTAAACTACTAAAGTTATACAGTACTATGATTAACGTTAAATAGGTCAATACAACAGGTGATTTATATAGCAAGTCGTAAATTTTTTGAATTCCAGTATCTGAAAGATGGGCTAGCGGAATCGTACACAAATTTATATCAGATATACTTATTTTCTTATTTTCACTCATACGGAAATGGACGGAATAATTGTACAAGTTTACCAAGTCTCAGGTGAATATCAACGAGAGTTTAAAAGAGATACCCCTTCGTAAGTGATGTACAACCCCCGGGCAAAAGTGAAACCCTCGTAAGTGTTTAGTCCTAGTAAAAGTTAAACTTCATCATACTTATAGCGCCTTAAATCAACGAAAGGCTCTTCAGATCGCCGATGAACAGGTTTCAACAATAACAATGAAGGACGCATTCTTGACCAAGCTATACTGTAAAACCTTTACACGAATTGTGTATCAGTCAAACATTCTCATGTAGGCTGTTTAAATCTATTGGTAGCTATCCATACCGCACTAAAATCGCGCAACGGTTAACCGTTTGCGGCAAACGTGTACGACAAATTTATTGCGGACCAGTCTTAGGCCTAATATAGGAAGATCCCGATTTCTTAAAAACAATGGTTTTCGAACAAGTAGTAACATTCATCTTAACGGTTAAATTAATCGACAAATAACTTAACTTCTTGGACTGGAGAAATTAAATCACACTCCAGGGGATCATTGGTCGTTATTTTGATGAAGACAGAGAAAACGTTGAGCTAATCAATATCGTTCAAGATAGAACAGGTTGTAATTTTACACACGTTGTATGGGGCATCATTGCTCTATCTGTAATAGAACGCAATGTTTACCCGTGTAATATCTAAAAGTAGCCTAGAATAAGTTTGAAAATTATGTTATATTAAATATATTGTTGATATGGTTCTTGCGCTCATCCACATTCACTTTGTTCCACATTCACCCCATCTAAAGTCTAAATATCCTTTCAGTCCAAATACTTTGAGAAGCAGAAC
The DNA here is from genome assembly GCA_009867245.2 of Adranes taylori. NCBI lineage: Eukaryota > Metazoa > Arthropoda > Insecta > Coleoptera > Staphylinidae > Adranes > Adranes taylori. The sequence goes on from WYDF02109743.1 coordinate 12,372, forward strand.
TTATTAGCGAATTTGACTTTGCTTTAGTCTGACCGTCTGAACATCCTGCTTTAGTCTGACCAGCTTTAGTCTAAACGTCTGTATAAAAATCTTTTATTTCCGAATTGACAAGAGAAAACTATTTATCGGCCAAAAAACAGTACTGTTTAAGACCACTTAAAGAGTCGGCAAAATACCTTCAGACTGGCTTACCTAAGTGCGAATAACAAATCGATAAAAACTAAGTTCGGCAAAAGAAGTCGCAAGACACTCTTTTCACTTAATGTATTCAGACAAAAATGCCGAGATATGAATGTCGATTCATACGGCTACTACGTGACTACCGAAAGGCGTTTGAATGAGTGTCGCATCAGAAGATGGCGGAAATACTAGAGCCTCAGGTACAGACGCTGGCGAGTTGCGCATTATTACAGACATTTACTGATACACAATAGTAGACCGCACAACGTCTGAAAAAATGGCAATAGAGAAGGTTGTGTTCTATCTCCCCTTCTGTTCAACCTTTATTCTGAAACTATATTCAGAGAAGCACTTGATGACGGTAATATAAGCATCAGGATGAACGGTACCAGAATCCGCATCTTCCGTTACGCAGACAATACCGTAGGAGTAGCACACAATCTCAGATAAACAGAGAGCTATAAATCTAATCGTGGCACACAGCTATTGTTTCGGCTTTTTCGCGAACGTCAAGAAAACAAAGCTCGTGGTTTTCTCCAAGCAACCAAGATGATAGATCCGTCTAAGTACATAAATTTAGATACCTGGGAACTGTCGTGAGTGAACAAGTAAACCGAAAATCGAGATCAAAGCTACAATCAAGCAGGGTGGTCGCAGAACTTTCACCAGTATAACAAACCTATTCATTCCACGCGATCAAAGTCTTCAGCTTCGTGTGCGATTATTGCACTGTTACATTTTCCTGTCCTACTCTATGGATGCGAAAGCTGACATTCAACGAGGAGGTGGAAAATTGTATAGACGTCTTCGAAATGTACCTATAATGAAGGATATTAAGAATCTCATAGATGACAAATCCGACAAACATCGAAATCCTCAATATGATAGACAAATCTTTAGAGCTGATGAGAACTGTCAAGGAAAGGTAACAGCAATACATCACGGCACACCAGGCGCGGTTGAAAAGTATGAGATTCTTCGAGTGATCATCGAAGGAAAAGTTCAGGGCCAAAAGATCAATAGCACAACGCCAACGCCAGACTTCATGGCTGAAGGATCAGAGAAGATGGCTCGGACGAACATAGAGATCTTCAGGGGTGTAGTTTCTCGAGCCAAAATTGCTAATTGGATCGCTAATCTTCACAGGGAGGCGGCGCTATAAAAAGAAGATAACTCTCCGGTTCGCAAAGTGTACAGCAGTATCTTGGCATCCGATGTTGCCAAGGTCAAACCACTCAGAAAATCATGCGTTCTTTGCAACATCGCTTCACAATTAAAAGATCTCGAGATATCGAGACAGAAATTAAATAGCTGGTTAAAAAAAATTGGCCAAAATTTGTATAAAACAGAGCCTGTGCATTTGCTAAATTTTTGTTTAGAAAAATGAGAGCTTTAAACTTACTATAGGATATCCAACTATTGAATGTTCTATTTTTAGCAGCTTCTGAGATATTCAAAAAAGAATTTTACGTTCTAAACACGGCAAGGTTGAGTTTTAGTTAGGAAAGATATTATAATAGAACTAATTCCAATAGTTGCAGAGTGATAATCTGCTATCTGCTTAAAAATAGAGAATTTCTGCTATCTTTGACCTAAAAAAAGTAATTCTATTAACCACCTACAGGCATTAAGCCACAGCCCACCTAATTTTACTCCAAACGGCCCAGTAATTTACAAGAAATTCTTCTGCAAAAAACACTAACATACAAACACTTTTTGAAATGCACCTTTCGAAAAGTGGTCCAGAGACCCGCAAAACCGCTTACCAAACCAAATTTCGAAAACACACATTTTTATGATATATCATAGAATATGTACTATCTATGCAATACATAGTATGAAAAATAAAACAGTAAACAAAATTTTTATTCTTTCTTCAATCCACATGGAATCTTTTCAATTAAATAATTGTATAAATAGTTTAACATTGTACTCACTGTCGTTGCCCCCGATGCACTCATAGCATCTCCTTTCGTTTTTATTGTTTGAATTGTTTCCAAAATCTGTTGTAGATTGCTAGGTAAAGCAATACCCGCCAACGAACTGCTCTCCGTTGCTGCTGATACAATATCTGACGTGCCCACCTTCGATGCCAACATTTCCATTGACATGTTGGTAATTTCTGCACGACGAGCGGCGATAGCAGCATCCAATTCATTCATTTCCTTTTGGAGAAATGTAGTAGTAGGATCGGTTAGGAGTTGCGGGGATAATGTAGGCGATTCTACAGCACTAGGAGTAGAGGATACGTCCAAACCTATCCAAATAAAATGATTAATAATTACATATACATATATTTTCATTCCTTGAAATAAAATTAAACCCGCCATAGGCGTAACCTGTTGGATCTAGGCGACAGCTTAGTTATTACGAAGCGTATAATGCGCCCTTCAGAATAGCTGAGTATTATAACCTAATACATTGTAATTCCGTTAGAATGAACTGGATAAACGATCAAACATGCAAAAAAGCTAAGAAACCAAACCATTTCTTAGCCTTTTTGCATGTTTGATCATTTATCCAAACCAAATGACATACATTCCAGTAATAGCAATAAAATGAATAAACCAACAGGCTGTTAAATTATTAGTTTCACTTAAATTATTGATAAACTCGTCTTACAGATTCTTTTAAGGTTTCATAAAAGTGTAATAAGATAATATATTGTTTGAAAATTGTGAAAATTTGTAAACTTGCTATTTGTAAAAATTCAAAAATATAAATATCTAATATTAATTAAGCTAACAATATAACTAGACACCTTGCTTAAAAATACCAAGCTGTGAACTCCTTCATTCTCAACAAAAATTGCCTGCAAAACTTTGCTTATTATATTCTTATAAAAAAGGTAAAAGAAGGACAAAAATGTAAAAGAACCAATTCTTTGGCTTAGGTTATCATCATCACCATACTCCTAACTGGCAGAAGAAGGATGAGCTGAGCATCGGCTATAAACAGCTAGAACTGAGCGACGAAATCAAATACCTAGACGTCACAACTGACAAATTCTTGTGATACATTGCACACCTGAAAATAATAGCGGATAAAGCCATAAATGTGGCGACCATAACCTAAAACAAAAAATAGGGCAGAAGGAAGCAATTGTACATCATGGTAACCTCTATAGCACACTACGCAGCCCCACGAGAAATAAGACAAGAGAAATTTAAACTAAGGCACGAATGGGAGTCCTCGTCATAATATCGGCTTCTAGGACAGTGTCTAAGCCGACGCTTTTAGTAATTGCAGATACACTAACACTAGATCTGAAAGCAAGGCAGAGACGTGTCATATATGACCGAAAGAAAAGGAACCTGGACGTTAGTGGAGCCGAAGTGAGGCATCCCTGGTGGAGATATGGCAACAAAGATGGGAATCATTCGCAAAGGCCAGGTGGACCCAAAACCTGATTCCGAACATAAAAAAGATGGATAAGCAAGCGGATGAGGAGGGGCGGGGGAAAATTACTATCTCATGCAGGCCGTGACAACACACGGCAGTTTCGCGTCGTACTTGTACGGTATCAAGAAAATAGGGGGTCCGTTATGTGGGTACTGCCAACGAGAATAGAACGATGTTGAACATACTCTTCTACGTTGCCAGGCATGGAATAAGAAAAGAAACATAATGGAAATGACAGAAAGGTCAGGCGGATGTTAAAAGCGTACACCTCGGCGGTGATGAGGATAAAAGAATGCGACGAACGTCGTATAAGGCGCTAAAGTCATACAGAGTTATCATAGAGACGACAGAATGAAGATCACAGAGAACACGCGAAGGCCCAGCAACCCGATAGGGTGACCGCGCCAGCGAAGTACATCCAATGAAGGTCACACTGAAGTAATGATAACTCAGTTCCAGAATACCAGGTGAGCCGCCAAGGGCGGGAGTTTTTAGGGCTGGCATTATGCCATCGGCATTATGCCCGCTTGTTGGTCGGCCGAGCGACGCTCAGTCTCGATGTCAATCGCCCAACAGCGCCTGCTAAGCAGGTTTTTGACTTCAACATCACAATTAGAACGAAATTTTTGTTTCAACCTTCTTGGACATATATCTTTTTTTTATAAATGTTTGCACTAGCGTAAATATATGCGTACACAGTGGTACAAAAATGGCCGCCAATAATGCAAACAGGTGAAAGTAAAAAATGAAACAGTTTATTTTGAACTCGTGAAACTTGAAAGAAACAACTGAACATTTTTCTAATTTCTTGTCAATAAATTTAATTTTCTTTGTTAGTTTACCATGGATTGACCCATTGCAAAATGTTTATGTAACATGGAAAAAAACTTAAATTAAATAAACTGGAATTTTCTCAGATATTTTATTTCAATTCACGTACCCGGAATTGTATCGAACTTATTCGAAAACGGTTCAAATGATTGAGTAAGACCTGTCTCCAGGAATGAGCTTGTCTTAACGCTGCCGGTCAGTAAATTAGATAAGTCATCAGCATTAAGTCGCGATTCGCTGCCAACGCCATTTGTTGGCATTTCAGTATCAGGATCAGAATCTTCAGGACTATATGGTTCATCTACAGAAGAAAGCAATAATTAAACTATAAAATTAATACTGTGGATAATTATTTCAAATTAAATAATTGAGTATTATCGTATAGAACATGTTTGCCTACTAACTAACCTTCATCATTATCTGGTGCTACTGGTGTAGGAGTAACACTTGGAGAGGTTGTTACTGATGTTGTCGATAATGAAGACGGTGCACTAGTTACAGATGTAGATATTTTACTAACAGCTGGTACAACAGACGGTTGCAACGGTACTGAAGGAGGAGGAACTGGTAACGGATTCGAAGCGATCAAGGGTGAAGGCTGGCGGTTACTAGTAGAATTAACAACAGCTTTTACGCGCGGATCGCGTGTCTATAAAAAAAAAATACTTGAAAATAATATCAATATATACAATGACAAAGCAGCAAAAAAACTTTACAAACATTCAAATACAATAGTAACTATATTATCGGATAACAAATCCCATATAAATTTATTCATTTAATTAATGTAACTAATCAGTAATCCTCTAATATAATATAAATTGCTTAAACAAATTAAATTCAATTTTCTGATTAATATATAAATTCAATAATCAAAACTTGATAAACGATAGAAAACCGTAGATGTTTAACACCAATGTAGTGGAAACAGATTAATACGTGAAGACGAATATCTGCCTAAGTCCGTTATCTATAAAGCCCATATGAGAGAAAAGGTATTATAGCGATACGATGGAACGGAGTGACACAAAAACCGCTAATTTAGCACACGATGCATTGGTTTGTTATTTTCTGCCTACTATGAATAACTCAATTAAAATCAAATGAGGTCAACCGTTTTTCCTACAACTTTTATGTCATATTTCCGCTTCTATAAGTTATACTTATTGATTGTTCCTGTTTAGGAAGTTTAGCAATCTTCAGCTCTTTATTCCTAGCGTTCTTTTTGCGAGCTCTTATTGGTTCAACAGGTTATATGTTCCAGTGGTAGTATTCCAGCTATTACAACTGTAGTATTTCGACTGAAAATTTCCATCCTTAATATTTCCAAGTAGATGATTTCCTATTGGCCGCAGTTCTATACTTCCGAAGGATTTAGCAGAAGCTTCTCTCAAGCCAACGTCCCTCGTGCCTTCTCGGTGACACAGCGTGCCACTGGCCACATAGGACGCTAGAAGCATATCTACAGCAGTTATTTTCATATAAAAGAACCCCACCAAAGAGACGCGTCTTCAGGTCGGTAGCGAGAGCACATTTACTTCTGGTCAGCGAGCGCTATCGCAACCGTCAGTTGATTTGTTCCAAGTAGCGGTATACTAAATATTCAGTAGTTATGAGACAAATGTAAAAATCATCTATTAAAAATCTACAGAAAAAAAGACAGTATTTTTTTCTGTTATAATATTTATATATTTATTATATTATAAATTATTTGATTGTAATGATTGTCCGTTAATAAAGAAATAAATAGAATGTAACTTACTTGTGGAACTGTTGTAGGCGGAGGAGTATATGATCTGACAGTATGAACGGTATCCGAACTATTGCTAGGAGAAGTGCTCGCAGTTTTTGGACTATTACTGCCTGTTGAAGCTGATGCAACAGTAGCTATATTCGGGGAACTGGTGGAGTGATGAGTTGGAATGATAGTTTCAACACGAATGCGTTTCGTAACGTGATGATGTTCGCGTGCTGTAGGCAATGTAGGTCTATAGCTTATTGAAGATGAATTAGAAATCTCATAAGATCTTTTCCGCTTATCACGAACAATTATACCTAGCAGAAGAGATGTACGGACCTCATTTGAACCGGGACCTGCATATGTCAGCAAGAAAAAATAAATAAGAATAATCTAGACACACAAGTAAATTGGTCAATCAGTAACTAAGTGTGAATGTAATCAAAATCAAATTTAATTCTCGATAAATATCTAACCTGACAATGATTGTAAAGCCTGTGGCCACGAGGCTTTAGCATCCAGTGGTAAAATATAGAAATCTTTCACCGTTTTCGTTACGCTTTTTACAACACCCAATCGATCTCTACATGATAGATAGTTATAAAGTTGTTGATAAGGCGTTTGTTCATCGGAACCATTTGGCGTTAATTTTAGCACACTTATTGTACGATTATGGGAGTTCTTCATTTTCGAGATGTATTCCCACACGGTCTCAGGTGATATACGGCCAACTATGTCTAAAGTTGATGGAAGATCAGTACCCAAGCCATGACAATCACCTGTAAATCATGTAATTCTTATAACTAAACGAATATATTAATTACATGCAAATTATTAACAAATCAACATTGTAATAAATTATCAATTACTAAAAATAACTTTAAGATTAAATTATACTTCGTCGCTAGTATTATGGGCGCTATTTGATTTATAAAGATAAAATAAATAAATCTAACAAACTTAAATTTACACTGAAAAGTCGTGGATTCTGTGGTCCATATTATTGAATCGTATTGTGTGTGAATCACTTAACATATATGTACGCTAATTCTACTTTGTATCGTGAATGGATCTTAAATGGAAATGTGAAGATGATGAAAGTATCTAAAATACTAACCGAAATATTCCTGTGCGTTCATGGCAATTTGTGCGACGTCAACCATGTTGACTGAACCTTGCCAAATCATTTCTGGAATTTGTTTTTCAACCGGTGAATTGGACGCTGAACTATCTGAGCCTGGCTTATTTACTGCAAATGAAATTATCATTAGATTTTTATCAAAACCACTTGTTATAGTTTATAAATTTCGTGACCGTAACTTCGTTCATCAAATGGAAATTAGAACAATCAATGTACATTACATGAAGTTTTTTTATCAGTTCACTATCAGTTTTTATCATAATTTTTAAAGAAATTATGAAAATCAAATCAGTTCTAAATAAATTTCTTATTGATTAATTTAGTAATAAATTACATTTAATAAAGAAAATGCAAATACATTTAATAACAACAACTGTTACTCAAATTCTGACATATAACACGTACCTTGTGTACTCGTATAACCTGCATTATCTATTGCACTGATAACCTCAGTAGTACTCTGGGTTATGCCACCATCTCCTACATCATCTGCTGGTGGGGTAGGAATAGTAACTGTAGACGTGACATGTGGTTCTTCCTCTTCCTCTTCGGTTCTATCATCTTGATCAGTTCTATCGCTTTCTACATCGCTTTCATCTGAACCTGTACCAGCCACTGATGTATTCAGAGCTAAATTTTCAACCGGAGGCACTTGTTTCCACAGATGATCTTCGAGGGGCGGTACGATGTGTTTGTCGACTAACTGTTCTAAAATTTCCTATAACAAGTTAAAAACAAGTCAGTGAAATATTTACAAAGATCGAAAAGATATTCATATACATAGATTAATGTTTTCGGTAAAACCTATAAAAAATAATTTGCTAAGGGACCATATCTATCTTTAATCTGTTGCTGGTAGTTAGTACTCATTGTACATCGAAGGAACAAATATTTTTGAAAATAAATGAGAGATCAAAAGAAAATTTGTGATGATGTATAGAAATATTATTTTAACCCTCAGTATAGTTCCAAACCAATTGAATCATTGGCAGACTTTTAAAACTGATAAATAATCGCAAGGAAAGGATCTGTGTGTTCGTATATTGAATTAATAAAATTAGTAAGTGATTGTCACTGAGCCTTGTATTGATATTTGGTCCCTAATTAGCTTAAATGTTCTTAATTATCAATGACGGTATGACTCTTTCAGAATCCGTCGCTATTAGCCATCATTATTTTATTTAGCGATTTCTTTTGTTTTGTTATGAGATTCAACAATGTCAAGAAATTAAGTTTCGAATGGCCCACTCGCCGGCTAAGTTGAACAAAATGGAGTAAAGAATGTATTCCTGCTGCATCTTTCAGTATACTTTTAAAATGATCCGTCTGTAGATCTTGTTCAGATGTCTTCTGTTGGAACACTTTCCAGCTCATTGGAATCATTATTCCAAAAATCAACAGAAACCCAAGACACGTTTCGTCACATCATCCTAGCATACTACTCAATGTAATCGACAAAATGTTTAAAAGAATAACTATTCTATCCATGTATCCATCTATCCATGAATTCCCCGGTCCCAATATTTGCCTACGGCTCGGACAGCTCCGGTATCCGCTTTGCAGCGGCTTGCAGCCGCATTTGACTCATTATAGGCAAATTTCTAACAGAACAGTTTGGCGTGCTCTTAAACTTTTGAATTTGCCTAAGCACGAATTGCCAATCCATAAATCCGCCGGTTCTCATATTTGCCTAGCGTGCGGATAGCTCCGCTGTCCGCTTTGTCGACTTTTGGGAAATTTCTAACAGAACAACCTGGCGTTTTGAATTTGCCTGCGTACGAATTCGCCAACCCATAAATCCTCCGGTCCTGAGCCACTTATGAGAAATTTCTGTCTTGAACTTTTCTGCCAGAAATTTCTGCCTACGCACGCATGCGTCAACTCATGTATCCACCGGTCCTCATATTTCCCTACGGGGCGGAAAGTTGAAAAGTATGAAACTTGTCCATTTACAATCATCTTTTATTGTATCATCCAAATGAATGAATTGTGCCAATGTTTTTCCAATTTTCCCTCGTTTTTAACAATTTATATTGAACCTTATGCAGTCACATCACTTCGCCCCCGAAACTTTGTTCAAATACAAAATGTACTCATTTTCATTCTCTGTTTTCTTAAGAAACGCCTTTATAGGACCCTCCCGATAGTTCATTAATTGGCGGACTGCACGCTTTTGTGATATTAATATATTATTAGATTACCAATCGCATACGAAACGTTCTAAAACTCAATAAGATACTCCCAGATAATCAGTTTGATACTCCCAGATAATTCGCGCTCAACGTACCACCCTCTACGTAAATTTGAAAACGATGTAGCCAAGCTCTAGATACTTCACACGGAGTTAGATTTTTATGTATAATATTTTGTCCAACTTGACTAACCTGGTTGTTCATAATATTGTGCAGTTCATAATAATACAGTTAATACAATATAATAATACAGATCATAATACTGTGACATTCTCTAACTATTGCTAATCCAAGACATTTATAACTATTTTTTTTATTTACTTTTCCTTTGGATATTTCTTTTGAATTGCGTTCTAATTATTTTTTCTTTCTACTCTACTTTGACTTTGTAATAAACCTAATGTACTCCCAGGCATAAATATCTTGGAATAAACAAGGCATCCGCTTTCAATAGAAACGTAGATATATAATAACCAAGTTTACAAAAATCTCCTCACAAGTCATTTACATACCTTTGAGCGTTTATCCAATTTATCCGTATTCACTATTGAAGGGTTAGATACAGTCACCGTTGAAGATTTATCTTCGCTAACACTGGGTGGTGCCTTATCACCACTTGTAGACGATTTATCGTTATCACTTTTAGTCGTGGTATTGTTTCGACATTCTCTACTACGGCTTCGATGTTTACCCCGTTCCTTGTCCCTATCGCGGTCAGAGTGGCGTGAACTTTTATGACGCGACGATGATGACATCGAATTTGATGAAGACGACGCGATTTTCGAATGATGCGATGATTTACCACTATAATGACGATCACGACTTCGTGATCGACGATTACGCTCTCGACTTCGAGAGCGCTTTTTGTGTTTATGAGTGCTGCTAGTGCCACTAATAGAGTCATCACGTTTATCTCTAATGAAAAAAAGCAGAAGAAGATTAATTGTGGAAGTTAAAACATTTTACATTAATTTAATCGATGTCACATTAAAATATCTTCATCATTAGTATGTAAATTAAACGTTTCAAAGGCGAACAATTAATATATTGTAGTTATCTAGCGTAATACTAAATATTCTTAAATAGCGATTATTGATAGTGGCTCGAAATTATTAGATCAACTTAACTATGTAGATGGTGGGTAAGAACAGAAAGGGGTGCGTAGCCACGTAAGACGTTAAGAAGCCGCTCCATCAAAGACACGATTTAATGCATGCCAAATAGGGTTATACAGTGAAAACGCCAGCTGAAGGCTGTAGTGGAAAATTGAGTAAGGGGTTCAACACCTACTAGGTAATGAAATATCGGTAGTTTAAGGGGAAGAAAATTAAAGAGGGAACTTGTAGAAACTATAGGTGGAGCTCTTGGCAAGTAACTTGCGGTCGAAAGCCATTATAGGAGAAGCAACTCATATAAAAACAGTTTTTCTTTCGACCGCTACGGCAGTCGATGGTTGAATTTATTACTTAAAAAAAAGCTTAAAGAGAGTATAGTGTTGTCTGCTGCTCAAATGTAAGTTTTATTATATTTTTATTTATGGACTAGTTTGAAAATCTCAAACAAATGAATTTCATTCGGAATTCTGAATTTATTCTTGTCATTAATTTTTATTCTAAGGTAAACCTTATAAACTAATGAACTGTTTAATGTTTTTTTTTGTAATTATTTTATTTACTTGAGAATTGGTGTTCAAACTTATCGCATGCGAATTATTCTTTTCACGAATATATTAAATAAAAATTATAGACTTTTTTTATTTTGTGTTATG
>WYDF02109744.1:0-10420 GCA_009867245.2 Adranes taylori
TATATATAGATTATATAGATTGTGTCAAAAGAGTCTTGGTGTGGTAAACTTTTTAAACTGATCTGAGCTAATCTTGTCGGAAATTAGGTCAGAGAATTTTCTACTTATTGACGACGGATCCGATGACAATATTGGCAAGACCACCTTTGGCGGAATAGTTGCAAGAAAGTGGCGAATATTTCGCAGTAGCAACACTTAAATCTTGCTGTAAACAGTTCACCCAACGATGTACTTACTATACACGCAAAAATAGGCAGCACTTTAGCTGCAAGAAATATTGTTCCCGTAGTGGAGCACTTCTTCCAGATGAAAACTCACTTTCCTCATTGGACTTTTAATATCGACTTTAAAGTTGCTGCAATAGAGGGCTTAAGAAATATTTTGCCATCTACTATTTTACCAGGGTGTCATTGTCACAAGAATTCCTTCAAATTCTTTTACACAGAACCATTCAAGCTTTTATCAACACTAGCATAAATAAGTAATCTACAAAGTACATAGAGTTCATGAACAATTCCATCAATCCATGGTATTGAATCCTTATTGTGTCTTATTTCTAATTTGATACAGTGCACAATTATGTCACAAATAAGTGAAAAGCTTCTCTTGATGGATCAGTCATAGTGCACGTTGAACAACATTATATGGATGAATCTTATTTTTAGTTGATGGTTCTTTTCTCTCCTCGAGACTACTCGGGCAAATATAAAAATTTGCAGCCCTTAGATTCATCTGCATTAATGTTATCACTATCGTCATTGTTACTGAATCCAGAAAACTCATCAGAATTTCTTTAGAAATGACGGTTGATTAGATCATCACTTTCTACTCTTGAAACATCATTTTCTATAGAAGGAGTTCATCGCACTCACTTGCCCATTGCAATAACGTTTCCTCAACTAAATTAGAAGGCAAGCCTCACAAATATTTATAAATCCTGCATAATTCAGGTTTTAACATGTACAAACTTAGAATTTCGTTTATTTCAATTGGCTGAGAATACAACGCCAGAAATTATAACCTGAAACGTGTTAATATAAGAAATTTACATGTATGGGGTCCTAACAAGCTCGGTTTATTTAAAAGTAGTATAGTGATGATCGAAAATTTATTTCTAATTTAAAAAAAAAAGAAATGAATAATTTTTGACCTGAGATACAGTAAAATATCTGTGTAGACCGTATGAGAACACTGGACTATTTTACAAATATTTAATACCAATTGTAAGCAATAAAATATTACTCCAGGAACCATATAGGCTCAGTTTGTGGCTTAATAGAAAGAATATTCAACTTAATTTTCAAGATATCTCAATAGGAATGAAAAAATGCTTCCGAAATTGGTTTATAGGAATGCAAAAGCGTGTTGACCTTAGTGGAGAATATTTTGACAAACAATAAAGCCATTTTCCATGAAAAATTTTTATTTTTGTACTCAAATTCCGAAACATAAAAGTCAATCCTCGTATCTATAATTTATAATCGATTTAAATACATAATAAGGAATACCTTTTAGAAAGGTAGAAATATGAATTTTATAAATTTTCAAATAATATATTTTAATGGATTTTCAAACATCTGGTATACAGGTGAAGACACAAGCGCCAGGTTAATCATAGCCTTGTCCGACGGGGGGTTATAAACACTGGTTCATATCCATAATTATATGTTTGTTTAGCAGACAGCTTAGGGCGTTGTTTTTAGATGATTGATGACTTTAGCGCAACATCGCCGATTCCTCAAGGTGTAATATTTCCATCTTTTTTCAATGTATATACAGGTGTATACGATCAGACATCATACATCTCATTTTGACGCATTAAGCCGTCTAATGCACCAGAGTTTCTGAATTGTTTAGATTTTTTTCCAAATATACGTATGTTTTCGCATTTCTTCCTTATTCGTACAATTAATGCTTGAAAATAGTGAGGTGGTTGAAAGGTGTAAATTGATAAAAAAGGAGAACATTAATAATTGGAAATATACTTGTTCGGAATGTCGTTCTGTTTAATTGAAATATTGTGATTTTCATTTTTGAAAACTTGAGATTAGTTTCAATTGCGCTATGCATATTAATTAATTCATTACTATGGTTCAAATCTGGTAACTAATATTTAACCCTCTTTGCGTTCCCCAATTGAAAAGAAATTTTGTAGTTCAACATGTCTACAATATAACACAAAACGCTAAAATTGAAAATACAAGACGCTAAAATCCGCAACAAAAACGCATTAATTTCTTTACAAAAATACGTATCAAAAATACAGTTAATTATTCCACCGAATAGGCGATGATTATCTATTATCGATGTGGATCGATTGATTGGTCAATTGACCGATCAATCGGCGATCAGATCATATGATTGATTAATCAATCAGTCAGTCAGATCGGATTAATCAGTCTACGATCAATGGGCCAATCGAACAATTAGGAGCCCAATCGCGATGGATCCGCGCGGCTATTATACGTATTCTAGTTTTGTCAGCCGGATGTTTCAAATGTTGTCATTTTCTATACAATTGCTTGAGGTTTCTAATTTCAGCCAAATAATTTATAGTCGGAATTGATGCCGTATGGGACAAAATGTACGTAACGTGTTTGAATTCACAACAATTCTCAAACCATCTTTTTATATCATTCCTAAGAATGTTAAAGCTAAAATGACATCTTGAGTAAACGAGATACCGGAGCAAAGCGTCCTTCTAACGGAACTAGGACATCAACTTTCCATCCTCTCAATCAATAATCTCTCGAGTGAAAACGCCACCTTAATTGAGCAGTGTTGAAATTTCCATTTTAATGTAGACAATTCACCAACTTGCTCTTAATTAGATTTCCTTCTTCTTGTCAAATAACAGCAATCTGTTCAACCCTATTTCCTTATATCCTATCCAGAATTATTTATATTACAAAAAATTAATTTCTAAGTGCCAATCTGTAGCCTAAAATTTATATCACAAACACAAGTAAAATTGACGTATATAGAAACCGTTCTATTTTATTCACACGTCTTGCAGTGACATTATTAGTGAAACCATCACAAATCCCAGAACGCGTCTAGCCAGCGATTGATAGGGAAACAATATTAAATCATTCTAGATCTTATCAGTGATATTCCAAACAAGCGACAGTTAATAATTATTACCACGAGAAAATTTAAATTAAATGGCATTATAACTATATTGACATGCCGTATCTGCGCAAGGCTTTTATTTGCCTCAATGTAATTTAATTGCTTTAATGCAATTGCCTTTTAATTGCCCTAATAGCTTTGCCCTAATAGCTTTATTGTAATTTAATTGCTTTAATGCGAATAAAAGCCTTAATTAGTTTAATGTAATTTAATTGCTTTAATGTGATTAAAAGCCTTAATTGCTTTAAAGTAATTTAATTGATTTAATGGAATTTGTTTTTGATTTTGTTGCTTTTTAATTGCATTATCACAATTGAAAGCCTTTATAATTGCTTTAATGCAATTAATAACCCTTTTAACTGTTTGAATGCAATAAAAATCTCTAATAACTTTATTGTAACTAAATCGCTTTAATGTAATTGCTTTTTTATTTAAGTGCTTTATTGCAATTATGAAGTTTAATTGCTTTAATGTGCCTTAATTGCTTTCATGCAATTAGAAGCGCTTTTAATTCCATTAATGCAATTAAAAGCATTGGAAACACATAGCTTAACACATAGCTTGACTATATGATTGAGCCCCGCAAATTCTGGCTAGATTAATCGAGCAAGCAAGGCGACAAGTAAGTGAAGTCCAATTTCAGAAACTGAATTATCAGAAACTTGAAAACATTAATAAATTGGATTGAGGTCAAAATATACCCAGATACACGGAAACTTCCTAAACAAGACAGGTAAATTATTTTGAGTTATTATTTAAATAAATTATTTAATTGCCCACATAATATTGCGCTAATATTCCGAATAAAAGTTTTAACTTCTTGAAAATAGGATCATTCCATATTCTAAGTTTCAATTTTGAACTATGCCTAGCTACATGTTATAATTAGCAGAAACGTGTTGTGTCTTTAATAGTAGTACAAGATTAGTAGAGTAGTAATAGTAGAGTAAGAGCGCTTTAATATTATTAATTGCTTTAATGCATTAATTGCTACAATGCAATTGCCTTTTCATTTAATTGTTTTAATGCATCTAACAACCTTCTTATTTACTTTAAAGCAATTACAAATCTGAAGTCAAGACTATAATAATGATGTGTGTAAATTCTGGCTGGATTAATCTGTATTAGCCAAAACAGGCAACAAATAAGTGAACAACAATTCCAGGAACTGCATTATATAATTAGTGGAATTCTATATTATTTGACAACACTAACATTCAAAACTGTACTGAAGTCAAAATTTACTAAAACACAAATACACGAAAATTTCCTACTCAATGCTGGTAAACTACATTCAATTATTATTTGAATTAATTATTTAATTCCCAAAACCCATGCTGGGCTAATATTCCAAGTAAAAGTTTTAATTCAGTGTTCTTGGCAACAAAATCTAATATTCCAAATTTTAAATTTCAAGTATACTAGCCACAAGTTATAATTAGAATAAACTTATTTTATCTTCAGTTGTAATACGAGATTAGTAGAGTAACAACCGTAGAGGAAGAGCATTAATGTTATTAATTGCTTCAATGTAATTTAATTGCTTTAATGCGATTACTTTTCAATTTAATTGCTTTGTTATTGCTTTAATGCAATTAAAAACTCTGCATACTTTTAATTACATAACTGTGATTGATTTCCGCAAATTATGGCTCGGTTAATCTGCTGGAGACAAAAAAGACGACATGTGAGTGAATCCCAATTTTAGGAACAGAATTATATAATTAGTGGAATTCCATATTATTAGACAACATTAACCTGAAAGATTGTACTGAGGTCAAAATTATTTAAACCCAAACTCACAGAAACGGGTAAAGTACATAAATTTATTATTTAAATAAATTATTTTATTGCCCGTATAGTATTGCGCTAATATTCCGAATAAAAGTTTTAATTCAATATTCTTGAAAATAGGATCGTTCCATATTCGAAGTTTCAATTTTGAACTATGCCTAGCTACATGTTATAATTAGAATAAACGTGTTGTGTCTTTAATAGTAGTACAAGATTAGTAGAGTAGTAATAGTAGAGTCAGAGCGCTTTAATATTATTAATTACTTTAATGCCTTAATTGCTACAATGAATTGCTTTTTAATTTAATTGGTTTTCAATTGCTTTAATGCACTTAACAACCCTCTTATTTACTTTAATGCAATTAGAAGTCTTGCATATATCTGCATAGATAGGTTAACTGAAGTTACGACAATAATAATGATGTCCGCAAATTCTGGCTGAATTAATCTGTAATAGCCAAAAGAAGCGACAAGTAAGTGAATAACAATTCCAGGAACTTTATTATATAATTAGTGGAATTCCATATTATTTGACAACACTAACATTCAATACTGTACTGAGATCAAAATTTACTTAAATCCAAATACACGAAAATTTCCTATTCTATATTGGTAAACTACATTTAATTATTATTTAAATAAATTATTGAATTGCTAAGACCCAGACTGTATAAAAGTGGGCTAATATTCCAAGTAAAAGTTTTAATCCAATCTTCTTGACAACAAGATCCAATATTCCAAATTTTAATTTTGAAGTATGCCTAGCCACAAGTTGTAATTAGAATAAACTTATTTTATGTTTAGTAGTAATACGAGATTAGTAGAGAAGCAATAGTAGAGTAAGAGCATTAATGTTATTAATTGCTTCAATGTAATTTAATTGCTTTAATGCGATTACTTTTTAATTTAATTGCTTTGTTATTGCTTTAATGAAATTAATTTAATTGCTTTGTTAAGCATAAAATTGGGAATCACTCAATCCCAATTTTAGGACCAGAATTATAGAATTTGTGGAATTCCATATTACTTAACAACATTTACTTGCAAGATTGTATTGAGGTCAAAAGTTACTTAAACCCAAACACACAGAAACTTTCTATTCAACACAAGTAAACTACATAAATTTATTATTTCATTGTCAAGACCTAGATCACATAAAATTGGGCTAATATTCCGAGTTAAAGTTTTAATTCAATACAATTTCATTACATATTCCAAATTCTAATTTTGAACTATGCCTAGCCACCAAGTATTATTAGAATTTACTTGTTTCATCTTTAGTAGTAGTACGAGATTAGTAGAGTACTAGTAGAGTAAGAAAGTAAACGTGTTTTGATCTTTAATAGATTTTTATTATTAGTAAGGTTGTTCTTTCTTACCAACCCTCCACTCTCCAAGATCTTATCTTAACTCGTTCTGAACGTAATCCGTGATGTCAAGCGGTCATTTTTGGGGTCTATTATAAATAGTTTCTGTGTCTGACACCTGTAATTTGAAATCGCGGGTGACAGAGCATTTCCAGTCGTTAATATTTAGCGCGAAAATTGAAATTGGAAATTAATCATTCAGATTTAGTATGTGTTTGCAACCAATTTAAATTACGCTATGCCTGAATATAAATAGTCGATGGAATAAATGAGGGGAATCATTTCAGAATTTTAAATGTTGAATTGGCATCATTTCTTTGAAGTACGCAAACGTAAATAGTGGTGTAAAGGCTACGACTTGTTTGCTAATATTTTTTGCATATTAAATCCGTAAAAATACGATGTGCAATCAAAAAGTTGTAAGTCTAAAACCACCCAAAAGAAATTATAAAACCAAAGGATTATATAATAATAAAAAACCGGATTTGTTAATTACTTTTTGAAAAATTAAGTGTACATAACATATTTTGGTTTTTTAAATTCTTATTTCTGTTATGCTAAAATAGCATTTCTGAGTTGTACATAAGCTTTAAAATCTGTCAATTTTTCCAACTAATATAAATGATTTCTAAAAAAACAAAGCGTTTATTAAGTCGAGCAAGTCTATCTATCAAACAAACACGACTTCTCACTTAGCACTTTTTATTGCT
The DNA here is from genome assembly GCA_009867245.2 of Adranes taylori. Taxonomy (NCBI): domain Eukaryota; kingdom Metazoa; phylum Arthropoda; class Insecta; order Coleoptera; family Staphylinidae; genus Adranes; species Adranes taylori. The sequence continues at coordinate 7,003 of WYDF02109744.1, forward strand.
TCAAACTGAATTTTTAGTGCTTTCAATTGCACTGTTACAGAGAGAGCCAGAAGTTCTCAAACGCTAAACATAACATTATTATTCGAGATATCTCATTTCCACGAAGACAAATCATAGGTTTTATTTTGTAGAATCTATATCGCAATACTTCTTTTAGTTATCTCAATCAATATAATTTGTATTGGGTTTCCTCTCCTTCCCCTTTTACAATAAGGGCCAAAATAAGTTTTCTCGCTTTATAAATGCATGAACCTGCTACCATTTTAATCAAAACAGTAGTCAATCTATAGATTGTCTAATCAAAAGACAATCTGAGATTGCCTAGAAGTTTCTCGAATTGACTAAACTCGTCATTCCTGGTAAAATATAAATAAGCTTCGAGATTGTAACAAATTTTAAGAACAAGTAATAAAAACGATTGCATAGTTTTATTACCTGAAGGCTGCGCCAAACATTCCCTTATTTGACAAATAGTCAGCAAGAAAGAGCTGTTGCTTTTAATGTAGGGAATGGGAAGCAGATGGTATTGGAATTATGGCCATTGAAATTATCCAGCATTGAATTTCTGGAAACTGGAAGTACATCATCAGACGAACTTTTTTTTGAGAAAAAAAGGATTGTATATAATACAGGCATAAAAAGAATGAAATCGCCTCAAAGATTTTAATCTGAGCTCTACTGAACTTGAGTATCAAAACAAATTGCTCATACCGCTATGACAACAATCACATTTGTGTAACTGAATCAAATATGAACTTTTTTTTAAAGTTTTGTTTTAACAAACTATTCAACGATCAACTTACCTAAACTTTGAACTTCAAGTAAAAGGGAATATGGTCTCTATGAGCGCTCAATAAGCCTGAGTATGTAAAAACGTCAATAAAGGCATATTAATTGCAACAATAAGTAAATTAATAATTTAGAAATTCGGGTATAATAAGTATAAATTTTTTATAGAAAACAATTGATTACTAAATTCTAGGTTAAAAGTTATTAGGAAGTACCGCTTCAAATTTGCGATATAATCGAATGCCCATTATGTAAAATATGTATAGCATAGCAAACATTTTAGAATACACAGTCTAAAAGAGTTCCGGTAATGTTATAATACATTATTATGCGTAGGAAAAAATCTTGACACTTTAATTCTTGAACAAATATTGGAGTTCGGTTGGTCTGCTTTTAGCGTTAACTGTTCAGTAGAGCCGCACTTTATATTTGCACAAGACGTTTGTTAGCATTGGAGTATTCGTTAGTTTTTAAAAGCCTAGTACGCTGCTAACTGTCTTGTTTGATTTTGATGGATTTGAATCCTATACAACAATGATTCAATAAATAAATCAATTATATACAAAATATAAGATTATCATAAATGTACATGTTCAATTCGCTCATACAAATATTAGAATTTTTTTTCTTATAAGTAAGCAACAAATAAATATAAATTACGTAAAATCTCATTATTACAACTACCTCCATTTGGTGAAAAAATTTGTAACTAAATGTATAGATCTTCATATATAATGGGTCTCAACATATGAAACGCTGTTTAATAATTTTTCAATAAATGATTTTTTTTTAGTAACGAGATATTAATTGATTAACCTGCGGACTCCTACACTGAAACGACTTTCAGGTTCCATTGTATAAAATAAAATCATTATAAAAAAGTATTTAAAAAGATTAATAAAGTCAATAAAGATTAATAAAAAATTTATTTAAAATTAAAAAATTTTAATAAATATAAAAAAAAAATTAAAAATATTTTAAAAAATATTTGAAAAATAAATGAGATTAAACTGACAAATAAAATATTAACGTGGGCCCAAAACTCTTACATGAAACAAAATTGAATAACGTTAAATCAATTCTGGCTAAATAAATACCAGATTTCTTTACCTACAGTACACATTAATTTACGTAAGTAGAAAACTGAGTGATAATTGAAACAAAAAAATATATAAATTACATGAAATTTCGTTATTATAAATAGCTCTAATTGTTGAAAAATTTTTAAAGTGCCTCTTTGAAGTGCCCCGTATATAACAAGCTTCAAACATATGAAACGCATTTAACAATTTTTCAATAAATCAAATTTATTTGAGTAACGAGATTTTAATAAATCAACGATTTTAATCAGAAATCAGAGATTTTAATCGAGATTTTAATGCGGATTCCTACACTAAAATTACTTTCGGATTTCATTGTATAAAATAAGTCAATAAATATTTTAAAAAATTAACCAAAAATTAAAAAACAAATCAAATACATTTAAAAAACTAAAACACAGAAGAAAAAATAATTGATTAAAAAATTATATTAAAAATAAATTAAATAAAAGTTAACCCCCTACAAATTACATTAAATCAAATATTTTCGCGTGGGCCCAAAACTCTTACATGAAATAAAATTCAATATTGTTAAATCTATTCCAGCTAAATAAATCCCGGCTTCTCTACTTAAAGGACGCATTTATTTAAAATTTACATAAATTGAAGTCTGTATGATAATTGGAACAAATAAATATAACTTACATAAAACTCCCACACTAAAACTACTTTCAGATTTCATTGTATAAGCGTCAATAAAGATTTTAAAAAATGTACTAAAAATTTAAAAAATTAAGATAAATTAAAAAGCTAAACTTACAAAATTAATTGATTAAAAAAATTATTTAAAAATTAAATAAAATAAAATTAAAAAAAAATTATATAAAAATGGATTAAATCTATTCCGACTAAATAAATCCCCGGATTATTTACCTAAAGTACGCATTAATTTAAAATTTACGAAGCTGTTCTCTGAGTGATAATTGGAACAAGTAAATATAAATCACACAAAATTTCGTTATTATAAATAGGTCTATTTATTAAAAAAAATAGATTGTCTTTTTGAAGTGCACATTATATGTGTAAACCCATATATAACGAGCTTCAAACACATGAAATGCATTTTAATAACTTTTCAATAAATGAAAATTTTTGGAGTGACGAGATTTTAATTGATCAACATGGGGACTCCTATACTGAAACGACTTTCCGATTTCATTGTATAAAGTAAAACAAAGAGAAAAACAAATTAAATATTTTAGGAATAAAAATAAATAAAAAATAAAGTAAATAAAAATCAAAAACAAATTAAATAAAAATTGAAACCTTTCTTGAAATCGTATTCAATCAAATATATTGGCGTGGGACCAAAACTCTTACATAAAATAAAATTGAATAAAGTTAAATCTATTCCGGCTAAATAAATGTCCGGTTTCTTTACTTAAAATATTCATTAAATTAAAATTTGCATAATTGAAGTCTGAGTTATAATTGGAACAAATATTACATAAAACTCCTTCATTACAAATATCTCTATTGAAAACTTTTTAAAGAGTCTTTTTGAAATGCCCATTATGTGTGTAAATCAT
>WYDF02109755.1:0-10420 GCA_009867245.2 Adranes taylori
AACAGACGCGTCTGTTAAATGTAAACGTCAATTAAATTGACAGATATATGTCTTGTTGCGATTTATAGCAGAAAATTGAATTAAATTTATTTCCTTTATCCCAAAATCGCCCGTTTTTTCCTCTATAAATTGACCCATTTGAATCGACCAATAGAATTTACGCATTTTTTGTAATCGCAAAATGGCGAACATTTAATTGTTTTATTTTTTAAGTTTGTCTGTTTACGTCTTTTTTGTCTACACGAAAAATGTGTAGTTGTCGGTTAGAGCAACCAGTAGAAATTTTATTTTTTCTAATTTTTGATGATTAGAGGAATTCATGGATACATCGAATTCATATGGATATGCTATTTAGGTTAGTTAATTCTGTTTTATTCGTCACAATATTAATAGATATTCACAACAAATAATGGGTGAAATATCAGATTTGCATAGTGTTTTTTGAGGCAGATCAAAATTGAATAAACTAAGCTAAATGCTCTAACTTAACGTACTGCTCCCATAAATTTGCCAAACCATGAATTATTTGAAAACAAAAGTAATTTTTTCTTAGATAAGCTTAATTATGTTAAGATTAACTTAAACTTACGTTAGATATATTTTACTAGTCAAGTATGATAGAAAGATATTGGTCGTCGCTATAACCTACAAGTACCGATAACTTAATTCTTGATACTATACCGTGCTGTTCTTTTTATCTTTTTGATATTTGCCCAAAATCATTTATCTTCGTACATGGCATTCAATGTGGCAACATATAGTTTGTAGCTTTTGACATTGACAGTTTAGCAACTAAAAAGATTGACATTGACAGTTTAAATTATAAAAAATATTGACCGGTATTGACCAGTATTTCGATCATATTAATTTTCTTTCAAAATATTAATAAATTGAATAAAGTTACAAATGTAAATGAGTTATATGCAACATTAATCCTGTAAGCAGCTGAATGTAACCTATTTAAATTAGTGTATTGGTAAAATAATTGTTAATTTTTTTGACACATAAGAAAGACTATGAGGAGCTATATATATAAAACAAGAAGACTACAAGGAGCTATATATATATATAAAACAAGAAGACTACAAGGTAAGATTTCATAGATTCAGTTTGTGTATTAAGAACTAGGTACGTAATGGCAAAAAAATTTCTAATGTCTAAATTAAAGTCAATATAATGTATGTACTACACTAGATTTTTTTATTATTTGTATAACAGAGGTAGTAATTTCACTGATAGACAATCCAAGAACCTTAAATATTTTCTGTCTTGATATCTAAATAGTTGGTTACCTTGTCTCGTAAGTTGCACGGAAATGATAACAGATTATAGATATTGATCCAAAACGCTGAGAAAAATAAGTTATAGTTTCGCGTATCCTATTTGAAATCCTTTCATACGTTTTATTATATGAACCTTTTTAGACGTTTAGAACATATCAAGCAATATGAGATATGGAAATTTAATAATCCAATAAATTGTTTAATTAGATTATTAAATTTCCAATTAAACAACAATTTCCAATTAAAGGCAGAAACGAACTAATTTTACTTTGCCGCTAGCGAATGATACAGATAAATATATTTTCTATTGTAAAATTAACGTACTATTGGAAATAATTATTTTAATGAGGAATATCATCACTCCTTAAATTTTCTGCAATATAAATATCCCCCTAACTTCTTTATAACGTTTTTCCAAGTGGATGAAATATTGCGTATAATATAGTATACTATAATCTTTCAGAGTTAGTTTCATTGCAATATTTTTAACAGAATTCGATGCCGCCACATTAAAAAAAAAATTGGCTTATTCTTGAAAATATTTAAAATGTTGTTTCGGTTTTTTTAACTTCAACCAACTCACTCTGTGCTTAAAGTCACAGCAGTTTCTTTCCCAAATTTCTATATTAACCGCTAAACCTAAAAGGAACTCGCGACCTATGGACCTAATGGCTTCGGAAAAAGTAAATATCAATTAAATTAAATATTAAAATAGTACTTAACCTTAAAATTTAATTTTCTGAATGCAAAGTATAAATGTATTTTATATTATGAAATTACTTGAATGTATAATTATGTGAGTTATGCTAATTTGTTTTTAGAATGATCCGATAAAGAAAATATGTAATTTTTGTTGATAATGTAATCAGTTAGCATTATTCAAAGTTTTTCTATTAATTTGCCTACTGTGATTTAGTGTTCTTTCAACGTTTCCAATTATTACTTTACTTTCGTTTACACCAGGTATTTTAACAATTAGATTTATAAATGTTGATTTATAAATAAATTTATTGTAACATGAAAATATAAATACTTTTTAAAATATGTGTAAATACAACTACCTTGAGTGCTTGGTTATTTAACATGGCTGATCTGGAGGATGTGTTAAGGAAGGGACAAACAGGAGGGGTGATAGTAGGAAAGGAAAAGATATGGACATTAAGTTATGCGGATGATGTATGTATGGTGAATAAGGGGAAGGAGGAAATAGAAGTGATTCAGACCTTAAACAAGTACATGAGTAAGAGAGGGTTAGAAATGAATATGGAGAAAACGAAAACGATGGTGTGCAAGAAGGGAGGTCGGGACAGCAGGAAGGATGTTTTTTTTTTAGTTAAAAGGAAAATAGATACAGAAGGTAAAAAGTTTCAAATATCTGAGATATATGTTGTGCCAAAATGCATCTTGTAGGGAGCATGTTGGAATTGGGATTGCGAAAAAAGCGAGATTAGCTATGGAAAGAATGAGGTATGTGTGGGAAAGAAAATTGTGAAAATGAGGACAAGGATACTAGATGTGTGTGTGAACAGTATAATGCTATATGGGGCGGAAGTTTGGGGACTATGTGAGATGTATAAGATTGAGAAGTTGCAATTAGGATACTTGAAAGGATCTTAGAACATGCGAGGTCATCTCCAAGTTGGATGAATTTGGTAGATACAAATTTTGTGTGACAGGTTTCGAGAAAATTGTGAACTTTGAAAAAAAGGTTTTAATGCATAAGGATGACAGACTGGCAAAGAAAGTATATATGCTAGACATGAATGAAGTGCGAAGAAGGGTATATGAACGAATAGTTTAGAGGGCAAGAAAGAAACCATATGAAAGAATCGGATGGTTGCTTGAGAAAAGGTATGAGAAAATTATGGATGGAGTGGGGGAGGTGGAAGAATTAATGAGGTATGTCGGGAGGCGAGAAAGTGACGTGAAAATAAGAAACAGCAGATACAATAGTATATACAAGGACATAAGAATAGATGGTGGTATGCTTGAGTACATGCGGTTTGGATGGAGTATGGAAAATAAGAGACTAGTAGCGAGGTTTAGGTGTGGAAGTGAGGAGAGAGGAAATAGGTACTGGATATATGAGGATGAGAGAATATGTAGGTTATGCGGAAAAGGGGAGGAAATATGGGAACATTGCGTATTATGGAAATGTGTAGGGTGAGAGAATATGGGCTGATAGTTTGGGGTATAAAGGACGTGGATTGAGGATAATGGAGAGGATTAAATGGGAAATAGAAAGGAAAGGAGGATAAGAAGCTTGAAAGCAAAAAAAGGCAGATTTAAGAGTGAATCATTCTTTCACTCTTACTGTATTACTTACTTTATTAAGTTAAACTTGAGTATATACCTAATTAGTTTAGAAACTATGACATTAAATTGAATGGAAAACTGGTTAACTTTTTACGAAGTATACATATTGACATTTTATAAATTGCTTACTTTACTTACTAATTTACTGGTGTCGTGCTACATATTGTTTCAAATGTGGAAATTCTTCAAAGTTTGATGCGATAAGAAATTATTATCATTGTATGATGTCGCGTCCGGCGTGTTAATGATCCTAAAGTAACAAATTAGGGATATGGATATCGTTGCATTAAGAAGCAACCACATTAATTAATTATTTGAGCAGGTAATCATCGAAAAATGAGAATCATATATGAGAGACTACAAAGATAGAAAAAATTCCGATGGACATTTTGGGTGGATGACCGTTTCTAGGTATTAAGCTTTATCAACACCCTCTTTTTTACAGAACGTCATTGTATTTGCGTAAGTGAATATACATTAACTCCGTTCTGAATCTATCATCGGACAAATATTCTTTGAAATAAATTTTTTCTATCTTTGTAGTCTCTCATATATGATTCGCATTTTTGGATGATTTCCGGCTTAAATAATCCTAAAGTAATGTAAAATTTTTGATTTCCGGGATTACATGGTTTTATTTATAGGATTACATGTTACAGGTTACGTGTATTATTAATTTTGATGCAGTTCGGACCTTACCCAAAAATATACCGGATAGTTTAGTTTTTTTTGATCAAGAAAAAAAAAACGAACTTGGAAGAATCTTCGATTCTTCCAAGTTCTTCCTGATGTGGACTTAGATTCTAATGAATTTTTAGTTAACAATAGGTCTAACAACAATTCATGTAAAAACTCATATCATATTGTTACATAACAATCTGCTCTTTAAGAGGAAATTAACACCCTCTTCGTCACAGTCAGTGATATTTATCTCCACCTTGATTCTCTTTATAATTGTAAGTCCCTTTCCTTTATTCCCTAAAGGTTTTAATGGATAAGCAAAGTTACTTCCAATTTTCCCCTAACTTATTTTCCCTGTCACTCCACTCTATTCCGTCACATTCTTTTATCCAATGACTCTTCTTCCCTGTCGCATATCTTACACATTTCCTCTTCCTCATTTAACCAATACTTATTTCCACCCCGTTCATTCATACATTTGAACATTGCAATTAATCTTTTATCCGTGATCCACATATGGACATAACCTAACCTTACCTACTATCAACTAATCTTTCCTCCCTCACCCGCCTTTCCATATCCCTCATCCTTTCTATGACCTCGTTCACAACTTTAGTACCTCTCATCATCATCTCAAACCATCTATTCGTCGACCATCCAATTCTCTTATTCTTATTCTTTGTGCACTTAATCCACTCATTCTCACATATATCTCTCCTTAAATTGAAGAAGCCTTCCATATATACTTACTTAGCCAACCTACTTCCTCCATCCTTCAATACTTTCCTCTCAAAATTTCCCATCCTTTTCACTCCGTTTATGCAACATTTATATTTTTCTAATTCCTGCAGCACTATTTCTATCTACACCCATCATCTTTTCAAGCTTTTAACCTGCACTCTCGCTATCATCTCTCTTTCTTCAACCTCTCATTCCTCCGCTCCATACATCATAATACTATTCACATACACTTCCATTTGCTTCTTCCTCATCTTACAGTCTCCCCAAACTTTGTTTCCCATACTAACCTTATTCTCTCCATAACTGCTCTTGCCTTTTTGTTTATCATTTGAATATGTTTCTTGCATGACGTATTTTGCGCCAAAATGAAATCCAAATACCTATATTCCTTAACCTTTTCTATTCTTTTTTTGTTGTTAGTTTGGAATCGTGTTTCAGAATGTTTTGCTGTTTTTTGATATTTCGGCTTCCCTTCTTTTGACGTGGAATGTCTGGTTCATTTTATAATCAAAAGTACATCCAAGATATGTGGCTTTTTATGGTTAGGATGTTTCTCATACAGTTAACTTCTGTTTGTGATAGGGCTTTTTTTTCCTATATTGTGTTTAGGCTTTGTTCCAGTTTTCTTTTTGCTATTCTCGATTTTGCTACACTGCTACACTCCTGACGCTACAGTCCATGTAGGACCCTAACCTGTCCTACAGCAGCCGTCCATTCTTCCTTGTTTCCAGCGCATCTCCTCCAGCTCCCGATCCCCAGCGCCTACACATTCTCTCTGACATTAATCCACTTCTTCCTTAGCCTGTCTGGTTTCCTGCCCTCCGCTTGTCGGTCGAAAGTCTTCTTGGATCTGCATACAGGATTTTTTCGAAGGCACTGGCAAGAAGGCTTGAGACATATGCGGAGAAGGACTTAGGCGAATACCAGTGTTGGTTTCAGCTCAACCTTGGACCACATCCTGTCATTACGGCTGATTCTGGAGAAGTACTCCGAGCATAATGTCAGCGTGCGCCAACTCTACATTGACTATATAGAGGCATATGATAGTGTCAGGAGGTCCAAGCTGCAAGTGATACTGGAAGAGATGAGAGTAGCAAAGAAACTCATTAGTCTGGTGTGTATAATATTACGTTGCATTAGGGACAGAGTCAAGGTCCAGGGACACTTAACAAGGGAATGTGAGGTGCTAAGAGGGCTGCGACAAGGAGATGCACTTTCGATGACCCTCTTCAATCTCTGCCTGGAGCATATCATGCTGAGGATCCCGGCAGTGTTAAGAATTAACACCTACAAGACAAACTACATGGTCGCCATGAGAGAAAAGGAAAGGTTCTGCACGGCGAGTCACTTGGAATGCGAAGAAGGACGGTACGAGAGTTGGAGAGTTCAAGTACTAGGGATTGAGAATAATGATATCAGAGATAAAAGCACGAATTGTCGCAGCGCACAGATGCTTCTATGCTTTTATTAAGCCACTGAAATCTTCAACCTTCTCTAGATATCTCAAGCTCATCGTGTACCGCATCATAATTCGACCATTGGTGCTCTATGGATGTGAAAGTTGGATGCTCACTGAACGTGACAAGAATCTGCTTCGGGTGTGGGAAAGAAAGGTGATGTGAAAGATCCTCAAAGCCTCCTTGGTGAAGATGGCGAGTGGGCCATTCAAACCAACCAAGAAGTATATCAGCTCTATGGTGATATAGACCTGGTCGCTGAGGAAACCGCAGAAGGAAACCAGACAGGCCAAGGAACAGGTGAATTGGTGACGTCAGAGAGAGTGTGCAGGCGCTGGGGATTCGGAGCTGGAGGAGATGCACTGCAAGCTAGGAAGAATGGACGGCTCGTGTAGGAGAGGCCAGGGTCCTATATGGACTGTAGCGCCAGGAGAGTGAGTGAGTGAATGTTATTTGAACCACTTTATCTGTTGTTATTTCCTTCTATTCGAGAAATAGTGATCTCTGTATTTTCCCTTTTACGTCCAATACCGTCTTTTCAATTACCTCTAGGGTATCATCTTCATTTGTCAATTGTTTTTCGAAATGGTCTGCACAAGTTTCTGCTTTTTCAAAGTCATCTAGAATTAATCGTTCGTTTTGACTCTTCATATGTACATTGTTATCCTGTTTTTCCTGAATCCTTTATAAGCTCACCTTTTTGAGTCTTTTTTTTCGGTGGTTGAAGGCAAATCTGCAGACAGAAACAGCTTATAGCGGATGTGCTGTTAAGTGGATGACTGCGCTATGTTTCTCCTCCCTCATTACTCCAGCCTGAGGTGGAGCAATACAGATACTCGCGAACGTTGCCGACTCATTAAACTCACCGGAATTCCGGTTCCACCGGTCCCTCCGAGTATTCTGTACACGCGTTGGCATTACTCATGTTGGCGAATACTCATCCTTGAACTCCTTATTCTACTATGCCTTCCTTTGCTAGCTCCGTCTTGCTCATCAGACCATGGCCATCCTCCTGTGCACTAAAAGTAATAAATAACAAAATAGCAATGTAACAACATACAAATAAGAAAATAACAACAACGTCTAATCAGTAGGAGGTGTATAGTGTCTCATACTATCACAGAACTATCTATCACAGTGCCTATCACAAATCAATATCATCTACCTCTGGCACTTTCAGCAGCTTCCTTTGTTTGAAGAATACAAAAAAAAACCGATACTATATTCCAGCTCCCTTCGTTGTCCAACATTATCTCGACAATGTTCCCAACTCTCGAAACTCTTTCCCAGCTCCGTTTCCGCCCTTAATCTCTGTTCCTTAAACGCCTCACACACAAACAGGATGTACTCAGCGTCATCAACAAACCCCCCTGCAGTGCTGGCACTCTCCCGTTCCTAATTTCTCGATGCGGCAGAGGATGCAAAGCAGCCGTGTCCCGTCATTGCTTGAGTCATCAAATAGTCGACTTTGCCGTGTTTTCTATCAACCAATTTTTTTAGACACTAAATTACGGCCAAATCCATCTCCTCTTTTCAGACTTTTCCCATATTTGATGCCATTTCCTCATCGTTCAGTCTTTTAGTTCGATCAGCACCTCCAGGGAGCTAGCATCACATAGTCTCACTCTGTACTCGGCCACCAGATATATCAGCGGTTTCCCCGCAATCACTCATAGCGCATCTGTTGATACGGTTCGATAGGCGCAGGCCACGGCCCTAAACGCAATCATCGGGACCTTCGCTAAGTTCGCCCTAACGCATGCAATTCGCGTAGCTTTTTTCGGTCCTGCCCTTGGCATAATTCTGGAATGTCTATTTCGCCTCGCCGTTATCTTTGCTGCTACGTCACGGATATGTGCAGTAAATTTTAATTCCCTGTCAAGTGTCACACACAGGTATTTAAGCATGTTTACGAATTTCACCTTACAGCCTTCGATGTACATCTCCAGCTCCAAGACTCTCCTTCTTCCACTCAACATAAGGTTCAACTCAGTCTCTCTTAGCTACTCTGCAATTAACCCAAGAGAATCTACTAAGAATTTCTGTAGCGCAAATTCGTTTTTATCCCTGCCTATTACAGTCAAATCGTCTGCAAAGGCAATTGTCCGCACTTCCTACGACAAGGCATCAGTGTGCAAGTCATCGTACATTAGGTTCCACAGAGTGTTGGGCCCATGACTGGGTCCTGTGGAACTCCGCACGACAGCCGGCGCACCCCCGCTTCCCCTTTTAAACGTATGTTATTGATCTGTCACTGAGATAGCTAGATATCATCCTACCTAGGTAGGAGGGAACATTTTTTCTCTCATTTTTAACTCTAATCTAACCTAATTTGGCCCTAAAAAAAACTAGCTGACAACATCACAGAGACACAGTTCAGATTCAGAAATAGATTAGGCACCATAGAAGCCTTATTTGGCATTCAAATGCTGATAAAAAGAGGAAATATGGTACTGGTTTTGGTTTATCTGGTATATATTAATATTTCTGACTTTTAAAGGTGGGATGGCAGAGCCGCCTATGAACATTTTATATTAATCTATTGCCATAAAATCGAAGTTACTTTTGAAGCAGTGTATTTCATCATAAATTAGATTATTTTTACTTCATGCGGGTTTAAATGTGTGTATGAGATCATATACGACCAAATTATATACCTACAATGGTAATTTGCATTAATATACTTAGTGTGGTCAGAAATAACTGGTCTATAAATTAAGAATAAAATTGCAATAGAAGCACCAATAAGTCTTATTTTATTCTATTTTTTAAAAACACTTTTAACATTTAGCTTAATTTATGAATATAAACTTAAATTAATTAACAGGAAAAACTAACACCTCGAACAAAAAAACTAACAAAACTAACAAATAACTTACTCCACTTGCACACTTTAACACGAACTACCTAAGACAAGACCTGTCAGTACTATCGACGTTGAATAAGGCAATCTTCTAATCTCTGCATTATTCGCTTAATCGTTGATTTCTAGGTCTCTTGATCGTTTCCTTGGCGCGCGCTCTTGTTTCTGTTAATTTCGAAATAATATCGGGCTACCGAGGATCGGCCCCGTTTCCTTTTTCCCGTCCGGTCTTCCCTAAACAACGAGTTTTTCCATGCTGTCATATCGAGAGATGTGTCCAAAAAATTTCTAAATTCGTTCATATGTCATCGAAGACAAACTTTGTACGGATTTGGCATCATTTCAGATGAAGACATCTGTTCTTCCAGCGGTCCACGGAACCTGCAGCATCCTGTAGATCCATATTTCAAACGCACCTATTCTTCTCCTGTCGTTGGAACGGATTACCCAGGTCTCTGAAGCGCACGAAAAAAACCGGAAAAACTAGGACTTGTCTTCGTTTCCTAGTGATATTTCGATCTTTCCCGATTTTTGTTAGCTTTATCATGGCCGTGCGGGCAATTTCAGTTCGACGTCTTATTTCCAATTCGCAAAAGGACTTATGGAGCCCAAATACACACATTTTTCGACGATTTCAAACTACCCTATTTTTGTAGGTTGCCTTTGATTTTCGTTGTGTCGGTCTACGATCATGACCTTTGTCTTGTTGGTATTTATTTTGAGCCCATAGTCGCGGTTTACGTCTTCCAGTCTTTGAAGAAATTCAAAGGCTCTTCGGTGTTGTTAGCTATCAGAAGAATATTATCCGCAAATCGAAGGTTTGACAAGCGTTTTCCACCAATTTTCCACCAATGCATTCCAATTCTCTAAAGTGCGCCGCATCACTACTTCGCTATAGATGTTGTAGAGTAGAGGTGAAAGTACGTATCCTTGACGAACGCCTTCCCTAATGCAACATCTTTCGGATAATGTGTTATCGATTTTAACGATCGCCTGCGAATTATCATACAAATTTTTGACGAGAGTCATAAGATAACATGGTACTCCATATTCTGCAAAGTCGTCCATAGCTTGGACCA
>WYDF02109777.1:0-10419 GCA_009867245.2 Adranes taylori
ATATTTCCTAAATTACATCTGATTGTCGCAATCTGTTTCTACAATTTTCTTCCAATTAATGAAGACTACCAAACTTATTGTAGAGAACGAATACTTACTTGTAGAGAACAAACTTATTGTAGAGAACATTAAATATTAGCTTGTTGGCGGTGTAAAGAAAAAGGAAAGAAAATCAAATTGTTATTATAGAAATATTTTATTATAAGTATATTGATACAAGTACAAGTTGATACAAGAACGGTACTTTTTGTTAATCAATATCGACTTCCTTCGTTCGAAAAAATACTGGTTTTTAGAAAAGGTTTGTAAAACATATAGCAAAACATGTATTACTCTTTTAAAGCCTGCTTATTTAAATGTATAGGACTGTAATGGTCGTACCCATTACATTCTCGGTAGAAAATAGAAGAGAAAGTGATATTACCTTTTTGGCTTAGGCGCCGTTTCGAGCGGAATATTTTAAGAATAACCAAAAAATATTTTTTAAGATTTCAGATGGATGCAAAAATAGTCATTACACCCCCTAAGAATAGCCTTTTTTTAATCGAAGTGTAGGAATGCGTTTACCGTAGACCGCGTACTGGCTTACGTACATCAAAAGCATTAGATACTGAGGAACTCGCTTCAGTCACGGGCTAGGTAATAACTCTTTCCTCGTGACTCTACCAAAACGCTGGTACCATGTGTGCATTATTTCGAGGAAATGGAGAGTTATAGTAGCTTACGTACGGAATAATTCCTTCCACTGTCTAATAAGTATTCGTTTTTACTTTGCTTAATAATACCATCTATGCTACTTTTCTCTGGAGCTTTTTATAGATATCTTAACTTTCCGGTTATTTTGTCTATATTTTTCTTTAATCACCTCTATGATGTATGATTTCACAACATTCCAGGAATTTTTGTCTTTCAGCATAATTTTTACTAACTTCTCAGGACTATTTATTTTCCCTTCTGTATTATCCATTATCCACTCATTATCCAGTCATACAGATATTTGGCGAAATATCCTTGTCTTGTTAGCATTTGCATTAGGTAAATTTTACGCTACTACATACATCTCTTTCTATATGAAACTATCGGTAAAAATGTATTTGTTTTTTCTTTTGCTTTACTCGGAGCCGCTCCGGACAATTTAACTGAGCCAACACATGGAGCCGTAGTCAAAATTGATACCTTGGCTCCAAAGTTCTCCTCAACAGTTTGATTAATAGTGTTAATCAATAAATTCGATATCTGTAATGAACATATATACCTTACTCAATAAATTATTATTTGATAAATGTTGAATATGTTTTCTGACATTGCTTAACAGACTGTCTACTAAGCTAATGAAAGCGCTACTATGAGAATAAATGAAAAACTTTCGATTCGTCTGAAGAATGTTCTAATTACGGACCTGATTATGCATGTAGAATTTTTTTATAAATACCTTCTACTGCTTAAAATTATTCAAATCTGATCATATCGAATTATATCGATTATATTTCATGAATAAATTTAATGACCCCGCGCCTTTTCTTCGATTATTATTAAAGCGCGACGTAATGCAGCGCAACCATGGTATTGTATTCACTCATTCATACTCGTTTTAAAATCATGAATGAAATTCCATTGCTGGACACGTACAAGGCTATTGAATAACATTGTAGAGTTTATTTTATTATCGCAGTCGTTTGAAATTCTGAATTATGTTTAAGAACATTTTGTAAGGAAGTAATATATAAACACATTTATTGCTAATAAGAATGACTAGAGAATGAAAATATTCTTAATTAGGATAAATATTACCGTATTCTTTGTTATATCTCCGCCATTGTTCAACAATATTTAATTTCGATTTAAAAATTTTTGTGGCCCGAAAATTGCTATAAATTGTTAGATTGATTAAATTGAAAAATATTATATGATGTTCAGATATTTTTGGAGTTTATCGCAACTGTAACAAAAAATAGAAAATTGAATTTATATTGTTACATGATATTCTGTCATTTTATAACAAAGTTCATAAAGAAAGTTTTTAAGTTCCTTTAAAGGAACGCTGTTAAAATTTGGGGATGTTACAATACTAATGTTACAACATTACCTAAGCGATTATTAACCTATAAAGCGTCGTGAAGTTTGATCTGTCAGTTGTCAAACAAAACTGACATTGTAATTATATCAAACCGTTTAGTTACGGCAAATTTTCTAAATTATTTAGAAAAAAAGTGAAAAGGAGTGCATCGGAGATTTGAAAATTGCATTTGGTGAAGATGCACCTTCAAGGACAACTGTCTTTCAATGGTACCAATAGTTTAAATTTGACCGCAGTTATATTATTGATGAATTTCGTGAAGGTCGACCAATGACACCGAAAACTGCTGAAAACATTGATGCTATACGAAATATAATAATGTCAGATCGTCATGTTACGTATAGAGAAATTGAGTCACACTTAGATTTGGGTATGAAACAAATTAATGAAATTTTACATCATCACTTAGGTGTTAAAAAAATATGTTCCCATTGGATCCTCCATAATTTAACTGAAGCTCAGAAAGAGGCTCGTGTGAACTGGTGTAAAGAAATGCTTAAACGATTCGACTCAGGGAGATCAAATTTGATCTACGACATTACTAGTGTTGACGAAAGTTGGATCTATGCTTATGAACCAGAAATGAAACAGCAGTCAACTGTTTGGGCATTTAAAGATGAAATCAAATCTACAAAAGTAACTCGCTGCCGGAGTGTTTCTAAGAAAATGGTAGCTTGTTTTGTCTCAAAAACTGGGCATGTCGTTACTATTCCAATTGAAGATCGTAGAACTAATGCAGAATGGTATACATCCATTTGTTTACCACAAGTTTTCACTCAATTGCGAAAAACAAATAGGACCCGACGCATCATTCTGTATCATGTCAATGACAGTTCCTATACTGCACAACAAACAGTAAACTATTTCAGCAGTCAAAAGGTAGGATTGTTGTCTCATCCTCCATATAATCCTGATTTAAGTCCAATCGACTTCTTTACTTTCGCAAAAATAAAAAATCGATTACGTGGCAAACGATTTTCATCTCCAGAAGATGCAGTAGAAGCGCTTCAAAATGAGATTTCAAGTGTACCATCTTCTGGATGGAAAAAATGCTTTGATGATTGGTATATTCGCATGAAAAAATGTATAGCGTGTAAAGGGGACTATTTTGAAAAGGAATAAAGTATTATTTTATTTCTAGATGTTTCGTCTTCTTCATCCCGAAATTCTAGCAGCAGCCCTCGTACATATGTTTTCTTTGACAGTATTGCTTTTAAAAATTTGAGTGCACTTTAAATAAAATTGAGAATGGACGGAGAATCTCTGTTGTGACCTAACTTCCGTTAGAACGTATGAACGGAGATTTTTCGTTTTAATTTTGTTTAGGTTCTAATTGGCCTTTTGAAGACAAATGCATTTGTTTCTGTAGCTATTACGTCTACAAGACCACCTATCAATTGAAAGACGTAGTATTTAGTTATGTTTGTGGTTGAATTTCGTCTTTGAAAATATGTTTGTCTATTAGGACTTATTTTCATTTACCAAAGTCTTGATTTTTTCTAGACTCCACAGGAACAAAGTCATCTATTTCACTATCACTACTGACTACCTCTTCTACATGTATTTCATTGCTACTAATCACTATTACAATATAAGGCAGTGTTTCCCAACCTTTGTTTTACGATGCCCCACCGAAATCTTCATAAAATTCTAGCGCCCCCCTCCCCCACCACACCCTTCCACCATGTAGCATATAAATAATTTTTCATTCAAAAATTGAATTATTTCCTGGTTTAATCTAATTACAACTTAATTACAATTTTTTCGGTTTCAGGAAAAAATTAAAATAATTAAAATATAAAAAATTGTAATGAAATATTGAATGTTTTGCTATTTTTTATTAAATTCAAAATCCATTGTGAGGTCACTTCTACATTAGCGTACGAAATTGAATTGGATCCTTGTACTTAGTGCAAAGATATTTTATATTAGGCTCTAATTTAGTCGGTTTCGGTCTCAAGTTTTCCCGGTTTGTGACATCCAGTCGATTTCTTTTCTTCACAGGCAAATCAGTTATGGCATTAAATCCACATTTAGTTAAAACGTAACGACGGAGACGGTAATAATAGTTCTCTTAAAAGTTTGCTTGAATTTGGGTATTTAATTTCTATTTCATTACAAACCCATGGCATCGCTCCTTTTATATTAAGTTTTGAGTGACTGATCATTTTGCATTTCTGAGAATTCTTCGTGATTTTCCATTGAAGCATTGAACAAATCCACTAACATTGGCTGCATCATCCAGATTGGCACATTAATTTGTTGTAAATCAGGAGACATAATTTTCAAATGATCGACAATAACAATCATAGCGGTATCAGTCACCTTCATATTTTTGCAGCCAATAAAACCGCTCAAAATTTTCACTTAATTACTAACATATTTTTGACATAACTCAATTCTTGAATAAAACCAAATACTTTCGGTTTTTGCATCGATAAAAGTTTTATTTCTCCCTAAAGTTGTTTATTTAATGTAAAAGTTGAATACTTTAGTTCCCTGTCGAAACCCACTTGACTTCAGTGCAAGGTCAAAGCCGGACATAGTCTGCATTTTGTTTTGCACAAAACAGCTTGAAGATACTCATATTTTGCATTAACTTTAATGGCATTGATGCACTTTACTATTGATGTTAGTACTTAATTAAATATTCCCAAGTCTAATAAATTTTATCAAATTTTCCCTATGGATAACTCAATGTATAAGAAGCATTTCTGGATTTTCATCTTTCATCAATTTTAAGCATCCATTTTTTTTCCCGTCGTATTAAGAGCATCAGCTACAGCACAAAATATTATATTTTTCAATCATTTGCATCTTAAACGTACCTTTAACATAAGTATTTTGAATATTTCTTGACTAGTTGAACAAACAACTCCATTCACCAACTCATGCTCTTCAATTCTATTTTGCTTTAATCAAAATTCCTATGAATTTAAGGAAATATGAATGTTGTTCAAAGATGCGTAAATTTCTTTTCAACAAGTAATTATTAGTGCATCCAAAGTGTATGAAGATAAGGCACTTCTTCTGCTGCTGCTTCTTCTTCTTCTTCTTCTTCTTCTTCTTCTTCTTCTTCTTCTTCTTCTTATTCTTCTTCTTCTTCTTCTTCTTCTTCTTCTTCTTTTTCTACTTCTTCTTCCAGTGCCTTATCCTGACTTTGCGTACGGCTCGTCTGAACAATTCAATCGATGTTAATCCAAATCATTGGCGTAGGTTATGCATCCACGAGTGTCGTCTTATTCCCGGTCCTCTCTTGCTGTCGAGTTTTCATTTGACTATTAACTGCGGTAGCTGATACTTAGCATCTTCTTCTAATCAACCTATTTGTATCCACTGCTGGATGTAGGCCTCCCCTATCTCCTTCCATTTCGTTCCGTTGCCACTGGCTCCATTGCTGGCTCCGTTGCCATGATCCATTGCCACTGGCTGCCACTTTGGTTCTGCTGTTCTTTTAATGCCGTTTGTCCATCGTTCTAGTGGTCTGCCCATAGGTCTTGCTTTGGGTGGTCTTCGTGACAATTGTTTTGGTCCATCGTTCATCAGTCATTCTGTCAATGTGTCCTGTCCAATTCCATTTTAGCGACGCTATTCGTTCCATAAGATCAACGATTTTTGTTTGTTGTCGAATCCATTGATTTGTCATTTTGCCTCTGAGTGAAATTTCTAACATACTTCTTTCCATTGCTCCATTTCTTTCCATTTCCATTGCTGTTGTTCGCTGCCCAACTAAGAGCAATTCTTCGTTTCATGTATGCAGTTTGGTTGTCTAGACCCAATTTCAATTTGTGGCCAAGGTATATGTATTTGTCGACTCTCTCTATGACGTCATTTCCAATATTGATAACTATGTCATCATCGATATTAGTCATGACTTTCGTTTTTTATAAGTTCATCTTGAGGCCAACTTTATTCGACTCTTCATTTAACTGTCGTAACATTGTTTGTGCTTGATCTAGATCACCTACTATGAGAACAATGTCGTATGCGAAATGAAGATGACTCAGGAATTCAAGAAGATGACTCCATTTACGATTATTGCCATCTTGCTCCACTCTAGTTTCTTGAAAACACTTTCTAGAGTTGATGTGAATAGGTGAGATGGTGTCGCCCTGTCTTGCTGCACGTCCAATTTTGAACTTACTTGTGTTTTCATGAAGTTTTACACATGACGTTGCATTTTCATAAATATATCGAATCATATTTGAGTATCTTGAGTCAACTCTGTATTCATCCAAAGAGTCTAATATTGACCATGTCTCAATGCTTTCTCTGAACCAAATGCTTTCTCAAAATCTACGAAGATCAACACTATGCCAATCTTGTATTCGTTGCACTTTTCTATCAAACTTCTCATCACCTGTAAGTTGTCATTCGTGCTGAAACTGGATCGGAATCCGGCTTGTTCTTAGGTTGATAGAAGTCCAACTGCTTCGTAATTTGTTTCATAATGACCTTCATGAAGAGTTTGTAGAGTTCTGATAGTAGACTTATAGGCCGGTAGTTTTCTAGCTTTGTTATGTCTCCTTTTTTGTGTAGCAACGTAATCACTGCATTTTCCCATGTTTTCGGTATTTTTTTCAGTTCTAGACATTTATTAAACAAAGCCGTTATTGCTTTTAACAAAGTATTACCGCCATCTTTAATGGATTCAATTGATATTGCATCCTCACCAGGAGATTTTTTATTATTCATTTTCAACTAACGAAGCCTTCGTTTCTTCTACCGTTATATCAGGCAACTCTTCCGATCCGACATTCATTATGACAGGTCTACTTTGCACAATTTCTTCTGTCGGTTGTTTGGGTCGAAGTGATGTGAACAAGTCTTCTTTTGCGATATCTAATACCTTACTTCTGTCTGATTGGATCATTTCTGTTTTGTCGTGTAACATGAAGATTTGTATTTTGGCATTCATTTGTTTGGATCTTAAAACTTTCATGTTGTAGTTAATTTCGATTATGTTTTATGGTGACAACTACTTCTTTGCTTTTTCCCATTCTCTGCAGCACTTTCACGTTGGTGATATGATCAGTCCAGGATATCCGAAGAATGCAGCGATATATTCACAGGTCAAAGGATTCTTCTGTTGTGGTACTCCATAGAGCAAGACATAAACATTTGACCAATCTTAATTTTAATTCTATTGAGATTTTACTTGTGAACCACTTTTCATATTGTTGACATTTCGAGCTTTTATAATTCGTGCTCTTATTTCTGTTCACTGATCCCATTTTGAACTGACTGTGGTTCCAAGATATGTGTACATTTCCAGTCATTCCATGTTTCGATTGTTTATTGTTATTTGTATCGGAGGTTGTTGCGTTCTGCTGATGAGCATGCATTTAGTTTTAGCTGTGTTGAGTTCCAAGCCATAATTTTGACTTGCTATATATATTCTTTGTATAAGTCTTTCCATTTTTTTACTATCATTTGTAATGATAACTGTGTCATCAGCGTCATTACCTCTCTATTTTTATATCAACAAAAGTTTCTCCTAGTGCTTCTTTAAAGATTTGTTCACTTGAGTATATGTTGAACTGAAGCGGCGATAGAATACATCCCTGTCCTACACCTTTTGTAATATATATTTTCCCGCTGACTAAGGTAGCCATCTTTATCTCAGCACTTTGGTTCCAATAGAGACTGGTTATTATCTTAGATCCCTTCCATCAATATCCATATTTCTGAGCATTTCTATGAGTTTATTATGTTTCACATTGTCAAACACCTTAGAGAAGGCGATAAAGCACACATGAACATGATGTGCATAATTCTGCATCTTTGTATTAGCACTTGCAGACTGAACATTGCTTCTCTTGTACCCAGTGTATTCCGGAATACAAATTGTGCCTTGGATATATTTGCTTCGCATTTGTTGTATATTCTATTGTATATTAAAAGCTGTTCTCTCAAAAAATCGAAGAAATGGTCATCATTTTCGCACAGAAGCTTTAGGATATCGCGCTGTATGTTGTCTGGGCCGGGTGTTTTGTCGTTATTTAGCGACAAAATTGCTTTTCCCACTTCAGATCTTAGTATTTCGGAACCAGTCATATCGTCATCTTGGTTCCATATCATTATGCGTTCATCGTTAAAAAGTCGCTCTATGTAATCTTTCCACGTGCCCATAAGCTTGAAGTTATCTGATATAAGGTTTCCATCTGTGCCTATCGGTCTCAGGTGGGCGTTGTTGTATTGTTGTTTTTCCTTTTGGTTATTTATTAACTTCTTGATCTTTATGTGCATGTTGTGGTACATATCTTTGTCAGATTGCTCTATCTCATCACATTTCTCCTCCAGCCAGCTTACTTTTGCTTTTTTATCTATGTTCTTATTTTACGATTTCTTTCTTGGTATTTCGGTTGATGTTTCCGTTTATATTGCCTTCTGCCTTCCATCATGTCAATGATTTCGTCCGTCATCCATTCCTTCTTCTTTACGCGATCCTGCAGCAAAAGCTTCTTGCTTCTCACTTCAACAGCACTTTTTATTTTCCTCCCATTTAGAAACTACATCTCTTTTGTGTTCACTCATATTTCCGATGTTTCTTTTTAAGGATTTCTGTACCTGTTGTTTAATGTCAGGGTCCTTCATTTTCCTAATATTTAATTTGCTTTTACTAGGCTTTCACCTTCGATAATTTTTACTTTTATTTCGACTTTACCTCCGATTGAACGTCAGCCCCGGGATAGATCTTCACCGATGTAATTGAGTTTCTAAATCTTTTTGGTACCTTTATGACGTCGTCGTTCTCTTTGAGGGCGCTGTGTGCTTTGTCGGTGTCATACATTGTTCACCCATTCCAATTAGAAATTTTTATCAACACGTAGATTCTTCGCATCCTATGGCCATCTAAGGGCTGTCGGGGACTTAGGGCCATTTCTGCTTTCTTACTTGTCAGGTTAACTATATTTGGAGTAAGGCGTTAGATTTTAATAAATGTTCGGATAAGAAATTTTATCAGCGATAATGTTTGTCCGAGTTTTAGTTGGTCGAACAAATAAAATAATTGAAGAAGTTAACGATAATTAACTTATCACGTCTGAATTTTATTACAATGTCAGATTAAAGAACTAAGCTTGAAACATATTTTTAGTCCAACCCTGCCCGAAATTCTTTTTGCTGTGATAGCTCAATTTCCATCGTGTTGTGGTAGAATGTGGTATAATTGATTACATTCTTATAGGTAGTTGCGAAGTTGAAATTTTCCTTAGCAGAGGTTTTTTTCATTAAATGTACAACCAGTTTGTTTCAAATGTGTAATTAAAAATATTATTCGACATTTTTATGACAATAACAATTGTTGATGCTATTGATGTTCTCCACAATATTGCCATAAAAATAAATAATTAAATTCTCGATAATGATTTATGTAATGGATATTGAAGACAATTAATGAAAACGAAAGAGATGAACTAAATGCGCGAAAATTTATGAATTTAGCAATCGGTTTTTACCAAATTTTTTTTTTAAATTTATATAACAAAATTTAGCTTGATGTACTTCTTTGGCCTCTTAATTTTGGGTTTTGTTTTCCCAGACTGGTTATGTCATTACCTGTGTTTACCATAAAGTTTTACAAAATAATTTTTTGTACAAGAAAGTATTTGTAATAGGTACAGATTATAATGTCTTATGTGTGTACAGCCTCTTACTGTATTTAACTAATTTTTCTAAGAAACTGAAATATGGCTGATTTTTGCCATCTCTGACTACGGCGCTGCAATGAACTAATTTAAACACAATGATCATTGAGTACATGTAACATGCGAATATGCATGGATATCAGAACGTTACATACCACATTGTGGACATTTCAAAAGCTGAATAAATGTATACAGAGTGAATCATGACAAAGCTCTATATAGTCATTATTATAACAGATATCTTAAAGTAATGATTTTAGGTACAGGAAATGTTTAACAAAACTGAAAATAAATTAAATATTCTTCAATTTCATAATATAAAATATAGGGTGATTCATTTAAGAAAAATTAGAAAATAAAGAATTTGAGTTTTGACTCACCCTGTACACAATTTTTGTTAAATATTCAATAAGTGGGCCATTCACATAATGGTGGACTAACAGTAAAAATAGATGGAAATAAGGAAAATAGTTCATTGTTTTTAGTATGGAATATACAGGACGATAAACTCACAATGATTTTCATACAATATGTGGCGTCTCATTTAGAAAACATATGTGATTTATTCTGAAAATACAAAACACCATATATATTTCAAAATAATTTTATTATGTGTATGATATCAAATGAAAATCATCGGTAATTGGACATCAGGTTTTATTGAAAAAAACAACAAATCAGCAAACGTTTCGA
>WYDF02109788.1:0-10419 GCA_009867245.2 Adranes taylori
TGGACCGTGGAAAATGGAAAAATTTAGGGGAGGCCTACATCCAGCAGTGGATACAAAATGGCTGACAAAGAAGAAAAAAGAAGATATAGGCTACCTAAAGCTCGTTCAATTTGATTAGAAATATATTTTTTGTAAAATTACAATTTAATGTATTTACAGGGTGTTTTTGTTTTGTAAAATTTGCTATCCATTTTCTCGTAAACAGCTATTAGGTATGTCATATTCTATCAAAGTTAAAGAAATAATACTTGGGGAACACCCAGGGATTTCAATTGCAATGCGGACGCGGGAAGAAAGTGATTCAAAAAAGCCAGTGGGGAGAAAGTAAGTCAAAAATGGTACCAGGCCGCGCCAAAGCGGACAGAGCACAGCTGTCCTCGCCGTAGGCAAATATGAGGACCAGGTAATTAATGGGTAAGTGTATTCATGCATAGACGAATTCAGAAGGCCAAGCTCTTTTAGAAATTAATCGAAAAGAGTCAAGAGCAACCGTAGGTCATGGCAAATTGGAGAGGACAGCGCAGCTGTCCGCGCCGTTGATAAATACTGGAAAAAAGTAAGTCAAGGCTAGTCGCAGGCCACGAGAACTCGGGTGTTACAGGGTGTTATTACAATGCAATGCTGTCCGCGCCGTAGTCATATATGGGGACCGGGAGATTCATGGGTAGGCGATTTATAGGGTAAGCGATTTATAGGTTAGGCTAATTTTGATTAGTTTACCCTCAACAACT
Organism: Adranes taylori; assembly: GCA_009867245.2. Classification (NCBI taxonomy): domain Eukaryota; kingdom Metazoa; phylum Arthropoda; class Insecta; order Coleoptera; family Staphylinidae; genus Adranes; species Adranes taylori. The sequence continues at coordinate 732 of WYDF02109788.1, forward strand.
GTTGTGCAAATTGAATTTAATAGACGAGTTATAATGTGACTTCTTTCATTAACCAGATCCAGTGAAATTTGAGCGTTAAGCATAAATAAACTTTTTCTTATGATCCACACATTTAAAAATTCCTTACTTATAAATCTAATTTTAGAATCTTTCTTAACTTTTAGATTAAACATCGTATGTACACTGTTTTATATTATTTGAAAATTTTATTACGAAGAAAAAAACAAAGGATTTGCTTCTGAAAATTACAAAAGAAATAAACTCGATTTCCACGCTCGGCAAATGTTAACGGATTTCTACAAAGAAAAACACGACTTAGAAAAATTCGCCCCTCAAGCGAGATGAGGAAGAAAAAGGCTACATAAAGATTCGTCTAAAGGAGACATTGGAAGAATCTTAAGAACAAAACGATTCCATTGCCTCTAAGAATTTGTCATACTCTTGAACAGCAAAACGAGTTACTAGTTCAAATTCAGCTGTAGAGTAAGAAGATAGCGCCTTTAGCAGTATGTGATAATAAGAAAGAAACAGGAGAAATAGCATACGCACTCCAACTTGTCTTGCCATATGTATACGTAGTGTACTATTTTGGCTTACATTTTAACCGATCAGGGTGGCCATCTAGAAATAAATCTAACTATAAAACATGTATCTATCAATTACAATAGAGCCTACTGCCTTCTAATCCTTAACTGTTGTCGTGCAATCTGTCGGAGACTACAACCTTTTGTATTTCAAAGATTTCTCCAAAACGGTATCACTTTCTATCGAATCACACCACCTACTCACATCACCTAACACCTATTAGCCAATGTGATACGGGCTTATGATTAATTCAATTAATTAACCATTGTAATAAGCGATTCTCTAACAATTCATCAATTCAATGAGTAATCCGCTAATATAATATATATATTGATTAATCAAATCTAATTCAATTTTACAATCAAACGTAATATAACACTAAATCAGTTTAGTAATTAGTAATTAACAAATAATAAATAATATTATTAAATTCATATTATAAAGATTTAATAAGTGTAATAATACAATCCAAATCGCGATAACAAGATCAAGAGACCTGCCACCATGAGAATGATATAATCGTCAACAACATCCGATCCGCATAGAAAAACTTCTTGATGCTTATAGCCACACAAATTCCTCAGAAGTTTATTCTGAAAGGATAAACACACTGTAAGAACTTTCGTCGAAAAGTTAACGACATCCTTCACCTTATAATTGTATAGGATATTTTTGCATTTTAATATTTGTAACGACAGTTTTTTTTTGTTTGTATTATTTTAAGTTTTACGACTTAACGTATTTCCTTTTCAAATTCGATTTATTATCATATTTACTCAAAAAAAAGCGTTAAACCAACATTTACATCCCTTATTTTTAACAAAAAGTTACACTTTGTACTATTTCTGCGCTTTCGAGAAATTTGAATGAATATTAGTTCAACGTATTTTATCAGAAAGCATTTTGAATAGAATGCTTCAAAAATTTAGGTGAAGTGGGACTACTACGACCAACGCTTACACGTTCTTAACTGATCAGGAAGAAATTTTCGATTGGTCAAAGTATTAGATTATCTAAAAAATTTCTAGCAGAAGCTTCCAAGCCACGCGTTTTAGCGGGCGACGCCGTCAAATGCCACCAGCTCGGCAACACGAAATTCGCGTAAAAGGAGCCGCTCAATCTAGTGTACGTCATATCCAATTCGGATGTTATTCTGATAGTTCTTGAAAGGACCTCACATAGTTTAATCAGAAATAATTCTCCATTAAGTAACCAACTTATTCTCATGGAGTGAGCTGAATTCGCACTTTTGATTCCATTTTAAATTAAATTCAACTACAGTCAATAACAAAAAAATTATGAATCATCCAATCAGGTATACATATACTACATCATCTAATTTTCGGCTGAATTTTCTGATCTCTCGACAGCATCGTCTAATCTTAAATTCTTCTCTGTGTCATATTAATATTTCACATCCCTTTCGGCGTATCTACTTCTGGAATAAGAAGATGAGGTGGTCAGCAGCAGAAAAAGCGGTATGCTAAACGTCTGGTGTATCAAATGAGCCGAGATGAACGCGAAAGACCAATCAATTTGCGCTGTTCACGCACGCAGCGGATGCTAGTAAACTTGCCTATTCCTTCCACTCTACGGAAGCAGAAAGAAGAACCTGGGACAACCCCAACTCACCGTTACCACCTGCAATTCCAGCCGATTTACCCTTACCTCCAACAGCCGGTAAAGGTTGCCTCTATAAAGTAATGCGAGAAGAGCACCATCGACACTTGTTCCGTTACTACTCAAGCGACAGTGAATAAATCCGACATCACCACCACTTCATTTTATACGTAATTAAATTTTATCGCATCTTCAATATTATATTTCACAATATTTTCTATATCTTCATGATGATCACTGGCTGAATCAACTCACAACCTCTGCGTTAAACATTCAAGATTCAATTCTACCGACGCCCTGGAAAATCTGACGAAAGCCCAAGAAACGATGTGCCTCGATAAATAGCACTTCCCCGATTTGCGAATTTTTGGCAGACCGGAAGAAACTTTAATACAAAGACAGGAAACCTTGACACTAGATAATCGAAAGGCATGCCATTTGTGTTATAAGACCACGCACCGAATGACGAATTATCTGTTTTTGAAGTGGCACCTATACACTATACATTCTTTATAGTGTCTCGCACCTATACTATAAGAAAGGTAGTGGACGATGATTACCTACAGCATTCTTAGAACATTTTTTCCTAGATTGGCATAACCTTAGTTTCAACTTTTCCGAAAGAGATCCTTGGGAAACAGATTCACTAGTGTAAGGAGAATTAGTGTATCCTATAAATCGCCTATCCATCAATTCACAATCTGGAAAATCCCGCGCTAAATTTATTTCCAAAACCTCAACTTCATTTTTAACCTTTTACCCACTGAATGCAAAACCTTTAAACCTTCCCCCATATCCAATCCATAATTATTTCCATTACAATTTATATCACCGCAAACGCAACCCATCAGCGTTATCCCGTATACATTTGATATGCTCATTCATCCTTCTCCTAAAGCTCTATCGGCCTGATCCACATAAATCTGCCCGCATTTACATTTCAATTCATAAACCCCATTTTTCTCAAAAACATCAATTAAATCTTTATGTCTAACCAAAACACTATGAATATTACATGAACTCCTAAAAAAAGAACTATATTCTCTCCTAACGATTTTAAAATATTTTTAATTTAGATGATACATCCATATATAAAGACAAAGTGAAGGTAATCCATTAACTAGAAGTATTTGAAATATCATCTGGAAATTGCAACATGCTGACTTCTTCTAAGTTATTCATAAACAAATCCGGCAACAGAGGGCTTTTTTTTGAAGCTAAGGAATGTTTTTTACGGTTCAAGGAACACGGTTTAGGAATACTGGTTCAAGTATTGTATGGGGTAGTGTGGGACTCGGCTTCAAAAATCAAAACCCAGTGAATCCAAACGCTTGAGTCTGTCTCTGCGTTGCTACGAGCTTGACAAGAACGTATTCAGGATTTGCTCCAATTTTAGGACAAAACCTAAAATTATATGTGCCAAGAAAGACAAACACCTCAGCCTGCGCCAGCGTAACTATTCCACTATGTACACTAAAATTGACGGCTAGCACTCCTGAACATAAGAAGGAGAAGATAGGCAGACACAGAAAGCTCCTAGAAGTGCACTTGTTTATATGAGGCTTAGGAATGCATTTAGGCAGACTTTATGCGACTTAGTGCACTAACTACATGGAGTTCTCAGGGACTCACCTCAACTATAAATAAAATCGTATCACCTAAACCTTTTCCTTTAAGGCTCTACCAATACCCTGGAACCGCATGTACATAACTTCAAGGGAATGGAGTGTTGTTGTAGTTACTTCATATATGGCTCTAACATAATTGCTAGTCAGGTTCAGGCCTCGCATATTTCAGTAAGTCTATTTTCTGCTGAATTGTAAATTGGTTCCTTTCAGTAAGGACTATTCCCATAAACTTGCATACGGCTTCCCATTTTCCTTCACTCTGAAGCATGTGCTCAATCAGATTTGATGATGTAACTATGTCATAAATGTTTTCATTTAAAATCTGTCTTTGGGCCAAGCATCTTTCACACAAAAATAAGGCATGCTCTGCATTGTCTTGGAAAGCTCCACAAAAGCAGAATGCATCGGTACAGTTAGAACTAGAAACATTCATATCCTGTTAATATTTGCATTAACAGGCTACACAAACTACCGGTAGTGGATTGGTTCCACCTATTTTGCCAGACTGCCATTATTGCAGTTCTGGTGTGATCACGTGCTTCAGTTGAAGACACAACCAAATTTAATGGGCCTCTAAACTTTATCGCTTCCGGACTTGTAGGAGATTCAGAGAGATACAAGCTGCCAAAATGTTTGCAGCATTAGTTTCGATACGCCCGGGTTATTTTGAAAGCCAGCCGATGCCCCACCGTCCTTAGACTTTGTCTGTGTTTAAGTGCTTGGAGATACGAAGTCCAAGTAGGTGACCTATACAAAACTGCCAACTGGCCCGCTGTCCAAAGCACCCATCGACTGGGCTCATTGGGTCCGCTGATCCTTTATACATTTTATTACGGGGATATTTATACCAGCAAGATTTAACACGATTACATCTGATCGGTTATGTTAGTAGATAACAATGGAGCCTCAGTTTGATGACACGCTATTAATAGTTCTGTATTTGCAAGCGATTTTGTGACCAAATGCACTGCTCCAAAGTCATAATTTAATATGGGTATATTGTCATATTGCAAAACTAAGGCGAGATCATCCGTTTTAGAGACAACTTGAAAGAGAAACAGGGGGCAGAATTTCCAGTAAAACCTGTACATCCAAAACGTTGATGGATTCACGTAGATGAAATCGTTTAATCATAGAAAATCGCATCTCAAATTATATGATGAAAAAGAATATATTTGACACAAAATGGGTTGGTAAAGAAATAAATCTTCACAGAAACATTAACAGCAACGCTATAAAAATGGAATATGTACAGTTACGGGCGTAGCTAGAATCCTCTCCAGTGGAGGGATAACAAAAATGACATAAGCCAAAAAAGACAAGCGCTTCTGCCTAACCCAGCGTGGCTCCGATGAAAACGGCATATCCCAAAATTTAAGGGATGGAATGATTGTAGGCGCATTGCATATAATGATGAAATACTGGACAAAGAAATGGAAAGTTAAAGAAATTAAACTTCTCAGAAACAGCCAATAGAAATATAATATAACAACAACGCTTTAAAAATATAATAATAATAATAATCAAAGGGGTAGCCAGGATTCTCTCCAGGGGAGGGCCGTGGCTACGCTCTTGACGGGAGCGGATTCAGGATTTGCTCCAGGGAAGGACAGAACCTTAAATTACATGAACCAAGAAAGACAAGCGTCCTCTTGACAAGCGTCCAGGTGCAAGCGTGGCGATGCCATTAAATACAATGAGACCGACAGCTAGCACTCCCGAACGTAAGAAGGGTAGGCTAGGTAGACAAGGTTCATGAGAAGTGTATTAGATGCAGAACGGGATGACAAATTTAGGATACTCCAAATCCTGCGTTTAAAAAAAACTTAAGGAAGAAGATTGGTGTTCATATAGCACCATCTTAGATTTACCATTGTTCTCGTGATCAAGGAATAATAACTGCCATTTTAAAAGAGTAAATTGAAAGACTGTATGTTTGTTTTCTAGAATTTCCATTGCTCCAAGATGCCTATAGCAACTTTAATTCCGAACTCTATGTGTTGTTTCGTTGAAGAACTTACTCGTCTAGTACATAATTAAATACACGCATCAAACACAAAAGGATTGAAAGCATTGAATTAACCGCACAAGGAATATCAGCGAGTGAGATATACAAAATCCGAAATGTAGAGAACGAATTGGGAATAAAGCTTTTGGGCTTTGGTATATTATATAAATTTCCTTTCTCATGAAAATCAGAATGCATTACAGCTTTCCATATTGAAAATTATGCAAAACAAAATAATCTAAATAAACCAGAGTAAATAGATAAGGCACAAGTTATTTTCAGAGATAAATATTTAATTTTTGAATTTTAAAAGAGTTTGATATCAAATTATAAATGGATACCGTATTCTGTTCTTCGAGAAATTGCCTGCAAAATTTAGATTCGTGCTATACTCAAAATTGGAAGTAACATGTTCAGTTTTGATTTAAAATTCCCGCCAATCTTAAAAATGGCCGATGCGGTGGAAAATCTATCGCCATCTGGCAACATTGAATTCAACTGGCAGCAAGAGCGTATCGATGTGACGAACATGAGTTGCGGGGATTCACAGGCATGCTCATCTCTCTCTCTCTCTCAGATCCCTGTTTCTCTCATATTCAAAATTGGAATTAACATGTTCAGTTTTGATTGAAAATTCCCACCAGTCCTAAAAATGGCCGATGCGACGGAAAATCTATCGCCACCTGGCAACATTGAATTCAACTGGAAGCAAGAGCGCATCGATGTGGCAAACATGAGTTGCGGGGATTCACAGGCATGCTTATCTGTCTCTCTCAGGCCCCGCCGTCACCAACATTGGGAATGCACTGACTGTAAGTTATAATTCTAAACCCCAATCTTGGTTTTATCAATTATATATTTTATTGTCGTGTTTTCATTTGTTTAACTAAATGGAATTTAACTTCGGCTTGTGTTAAATATCCAAAGTAGTGATTCATAATGTAAAAGTGTTTAAAATATGATATTGAACCAATCTATATTGTCATTTTAGAGGTGTTTATCTCAGTGGTTTTACAAATTGGATTCTTCTAATTATTTTATAAAAAGAAATTTATTTCGAAAAAGAAATACAAAATAGTGCGTTAGTCTAGGTGTATTTGGGTATAACTAGAGTAAGACCTAGAGTAGAATAACTAGAGTAGAGTAAGGTTAGACTCAATCAGCAAGGATAAGTCCATATTATCCAGGAAGACCTAAGCCATGGCAAGATTGATCTAGCGTGTATTATAGAAATCCATTTGCAGAACAGTGGCCACTTCAAATCCTCGGAATACACAATGTATTATTCCGCTGGAGAAGTTAGGAAGAGCCATGATGTCGGTATACTGGTAGCAAACAAAATCACCAACTATGTGCTGGGCTATGAATCGATTAACGAACGTGTAATGTCTTTGAAGCTTAATGCGAAGCCCACTTCCCTAAACATCTTGGCACTCTATGGTCCCATTCATGATGCTAATGAGAAAAGATAGAGGAATTTCATCGAACAATAAATAAAATACCGAGCAAAGAAATCTTGCTGTTAATGGGTGATTACAATACGAAAATCGGTTCTACTGCCAACGATGATCATATTCGCGAAGTAGTGGTGACATTTCGGGCAGAAGAACGGAATAGCAGAGAAGAAAACCTCATCGAAAATACGCTCTCAATTACCAAATCGATGTATGAGAATCACAAACGTAGATTATGCACCTTTAGATATCCTGGTGGACATATGAGGAATCAAATAAATTACATCTTGATTAAGCAGAGATGGAAATCCTCAGTTAAAACGGCGCAATCGTTACCATCTGTAGACTGTGGAAGTGTCCATCAACTGTTAATGTGTGAGTTACAGGAAAACTTAAAATCTGCAGGAGAGGTCAAATACAATGTGTGTCTAGGCTCAGCGATGCCCAGGTTAGATTTTTTAACAATAACGTCATTCGCAAAATTAAACCTCAGCTCGAAAAACTTCAAACAAAAAATTCTGAAGCTATATAGAAAGTTTGAAATAGTCTCTAGTCAAAACTTTAGAAGAAACACATCAAGAAGACCAAAACACTGTTAGGCAGCACTAATCATCAACGGAAACAATACATCTCATTCGGTAACGAAGGAATATCAATGCCCGCGGTCTTGACAACAGTACAGATCTGGAACTGTACCAATTGTTAAAGCGGGAGATAAAAGCTGCTACGCACAGAGACAAAAATAAATATCTGATGAATGTTTGTATAGAAATTCAGAATGTCTACGATACCAGTAACTTCCACTAAGGAGTGACCAGTAACCAGCACTTCAAGCAAGATTTTGATGTACATTCCGCAAGCGAGACTAGAAGCCTTCCTAAATAGCTCCAGAGAAACCTGATTTGGGAAAGGACCGAGTACTCGAATCTGAATTTTAAATACAAGAGAGCTTGCCGAGAATACTCGGTACCGATGTATCTCTTCTTTGTAGAATCCGTTTGATACCCTTTGATAACGTTCATTGGTTGAGCCACGCTATGGAAGACTTTAGCAGAATTTGGAGCACCATGTCACCTTATCATTCATGTCAAAAGCTTGTATGAAAATTCGCAGGCGGTCGTTAAAATCGATAATACATTATCCAAAACATGTTGTATTAAGAAAGGCGTGCACCAAGGCTGCGTACTTTCACCTCTACTCTACAACATCAATGGCGCAGAAGTGAACTGGAACGGAGGAGTGAAGATTGGTGGAAAGCGCTTTTCAAATCTTCGATTTGCGGATGATACTTTTCTAATAGCTAACAGCATCGAAGAGCTTTTAAAGTTTCTTCAAAGACTGACAAACGCAAGTCGAGACTGTGGGCTCAAACGAAATCCCAATAAGACAAAACTCATGATAGTAGACCGAGATAACGAAAATCGAAAACAAAATAGGCAACTTTGAAGCGTCATAACATTTGCCTCCATGCTCTATAATTCCGGCTCTTGCCAGCTGGAAATAAGACAGCGAATTGAAATTATCCGCTCTACCACGCTAGAACTAACAAAAATTTGGAAGGTCAAAATATCACTAGGAAAACAAAAGCAAGCTTGTCTAGGTTTTCTGTCTTTCCGTACGCTTTAGAGACCTGGGTAATCCGTCCCAAGGATAGGAGCAAAATAGATACGTTTGAAATGTGGTTCTAGCACAGGATGCTACGAGTTCCCTGGACTACTAGAAGACCAAATGTCTCCATCTTGAATGAGATCAAACCTATACAAGGATTGTCTTCGATGACATATGGACGAATTTTTAAATTTTTGGACATACCTCTCGACATGACTGCATGGAAAAACTTGTTGTTCAGGAAAGCCGAAAGGGAAAAGGAAACGGGGCCGATCCACAACTAGGATATTTAGGTTATAATGATATATTTAATATAAACTCAATGAGGCAAAATATGTGATGTTAATAAAATGGTAAATTTGATCCCTGTTTAATTACTAGCAAAAAAAATTTGTCGTATCAGGATATTTTTCCACAATTTTAATTGAATAAGATATTTAGTTTTTAATGATACATTTAATATAGCCTCATTTGTGATCTTAACAAAATTGATAATTTGATCAGTGTTTCATCTGTAGAAAAAAAAATTCCAGCAAAATATCCGATGTTATTTCTAAACTAACAGAAACAAGTTTGGCTAAAGCAGCGCGCCAAGCAAACGATCGACAGACCTGGAAAACAACTGTTAAACGAAAAATAGAGAGATTAGAAGATTGCCCTATTCAACGTCAATATCCACCGTAATCACAACACATAAGTCACGACGTTGGAAGAAGAAGAAGAAGAAGAAGAAGAAGAAGAAGAAGAAGAAGAAGAAGAAGAAGAAGAAGAAGAAGAAGAAGAAG
>WYDF02109799.1:0-10418 GCA_009867245.2 Adranes taylori
AGCGTGCAGACTAATCATTATCTGAAATAAAATCCGGAATGCCTAACAATCCACTATTTAAAATAATAGAAATAATCAATGATATATTAAAATGATAATCATCTATATATATCTAACGAAATCTATATATTTTATTGATGAAGGAGATCCTAATTTCAACGCGATGTTATATGACTCTGTCCACTGACGAACACTATTATTCTTTTCGAACTGGTAAAAGTACTGATAGAAGCACAAGAGGGCGACCTGTATTAAGCGATCTGCGATCTGTCGTAAAATTATACACACATGCATACATAGTCAGTTGAAAAAGGGACGAAACTAGTTGTTACAAAAACGATATTTACAAGGGGTGGACAATAAATTTAGGATAATTATATTATGCGTTCCATAAATTTGTTGGGTTTGATGGCTAAAGTTTTGGCACATGAAGTTAAAATAATCTTTTTCTTTATCTAACGCCTTCATGAGGAGCTCATTATGTCCTCTTCTACTGCCCCACTATCATAAAGAAAACAAGAATATTTTGTATATTCTAAGCTATTTGATCAAAGCAATTAATATTTTAAAAAATCCCCAGAATACAATGCTTTTAAAGCATTATAACAGTTTACATCCTATTCTCTAGTTCCATTAGAATATATATTGAAAATTATGTGCAATTGTAAGAAAACCCTATTTGCACAAGACTTTCGCGTTTGACTGCTACGAGATATGTACCTATAGATTTTCCGTACCCAAAATGTTTATATAAAGATTTTCTTGTCTTTGACTTAACTCTGTTTGTTTTAATGCTTCGATTAACCAATTGATATATTTTCTTATGCCAGGTAAAATAAGGAAGAACTTAACAATTGTATATTTTAGGAAAACGTCTAGGTTTTATTTGTTCCAAGAAATCCGTCTCGAGCAAAGCAAGTTTTGATGATGAAAAGTTTTCTGATATAATCAGCAAATTTATTACTTAGATTAGTTAGAAAATAAAGTAGTTAGTAAATGTTAGTTTAAACTTTTTTATTTATTCCAATTTGTAGACATTATAAAATTGATAAGATCCTTAGGCGCAGTTTTGTAAGATGATAGGGGAGAGAATGAATGATTTTCTTCTTGGAAGAAGTAGAATCGTTTCAATGACAAGTTAAAACAGCAAACAAAGGGGGTAACTCATATAAATCACAACCGGACGTTGAATTGTCCTTTGTCGACGTCAGGAAGGACGTGAAGCGAGTCGTCCTAAGAAACTTTGAAGTTTCTAACATGTTTCCACATTTAGTCTAATTTAGCTTACATATATAATTACGGAATAATTTTAAACAATGTTTTGAAATAATGTATTTAAAATTGTTAACTGTGTTTAATAATGTCTTTTAATATTGTCTTTAATACGTAATACATAGGGCCAGGATAATCTAGTGTGTGTACAAGAGATTTCAGACTTTCAGAAATTGTACGGAATTTCTTTTTTCTCTTTCCCTTATTTCTCCCACATTTTCTATCTGCCTATTAGTTATTTCATGATTCCTAACCCTTTTCCCTCATGCCCCAAAAGTACTCTCCAATTCACTGCTTCTTCCCTTTCCTCATCTTTCCATTCTAGTCCCATCACCCAATGCCTCTCCCTTACCCCAAACATTGATCCACCACATACTCTCTCCATTTTATATTTCCTTTTGGCCACCTTACAGCTCCAACAATAACCTTTCTGCAGTAATTTCCTCATTTCCTTCCCTTTGTGTTATTCACCCACGTTTCCTCTAACACTATAATATCATACTCCTTCAAATAACTCCTTATAACTCCACAAACACCTTATCGACAAATTTTTTACTGACACCAACAACATTCCAACATACACTTTTTAATTTTCCCCTTCCTTTAGCATTATTTCTCTCTGCTCCTCCAACACTCTTATTACAACTCTTCCCATCATCCTCATCTCCCATTTCCTTCCGCCGCATATGCCAGCTTCTCCACCATCTACAATTCCTTATATTCCCTTTCCTCCATTTCTTTCATCTCTATCATTGCTTTGTTTCTTTTTTATTCCTGTCCTTCTCAACGCCTTCTTGGTCCTCCATTCTCCCAGTTTTCCCTCCATTCCCTCAATTTACTAGACCACATCTTACCTCCTTTCTCCTTTACTAGATCCCCCTTATCCTGATCCCATTTCGACGATTCCCCTCCCACCCATACCCTTTTGTAGGCGACTCTCACTTTTTCTTTCCCAATACGTTCCTTCTTGACTATCTCCTTAATCTTCCTTTACACTTCTCTTTCAACTTTCGTCAGGTCATCATCAAGATAAATCCCACTTCCTTTTGACATGTTCTTCCTGTTCATCGCTTTCATCTTGTCTGCCCACGAACTTAACTTTAGCAATATCGGACTCCTACCGCTTCCATAGATCCTTTTTCCTAATCTAAACTTATTTCTTACATCAGCTCTGTATTTTATCTCCTTCCATACTTTCTCCTCCACGAATTCCTTGTCTTCTCCAATTCCACTTACCCGTTATAATTATGTTCAGCTTCTTTTATCCTCTTTCTTCTATTCTTGCTCATTTGTCCCTCCTCTTAAACATGCTCTACTCCTTTCATTCTAGCCTCCAATTCCTTTTTCTCTTTCTTCTACTCCTCCTCTTTCGCCATTATCCTGTTTCTCCATTTCTTGTTATCACTTTTAATATTATTTAACTCACCCAATAGCATTTTCATGTCCTGCTACATTTATCTCTCGATTTTGGAGTACTGACTCCTCTAGTTAACACCTAATTCTTCGTCTTCTTCTGTCTTTTTCCTCTTTTCCCTTCCCACCGACATAGGTGCAGCCGTTCCGCTTTCCGACATTTGCGCGTTAGCTCAACTTCCAGATCTTCTTATATGTCTTTCTATTCCTGTTCTCATAAGAGTACATTATAGAAATAAGAGTATATTATCGTGTTTTATTCCACTCTGCGAAATAAGTCTCATGGATTCATTAAAACGTTTAGCAATTATTTGATGGTTGGTTTTATCAAGTTCGCAGTTGCCAGCATAAATAATTTTACGGATATTTTTTTTCTTCAGATATACCACTGACGATCACGCTGGCAATGTAGCGGCTATATGTGTTGCTTGTTTCATTTATAGAAACCCAATTTTTTTTTTCATCAAGGAATCCTCATTTTAAACACGAAGTCGTTATAGTTTTTGCGGAATGTCAATACATTGGGAGTTTTATTGTTAGTATATTTCTCGAGAAATATCCGAAAATAATCATTCCCAAGTTTCCAGAAAGGGATATCAGCACTTAGTAAATCTTTTATTAAATCAAAATTAAATTCCAACCTACGTGAAATATTTTCCAATTGCGTTGTCAACAGGTTTAGTTGAGCGGAAATTTATTTTGTTGAATTTTCCTTATGTTTAGTTCTATATAAGTATTGTAAAACTGTCCCTCTTTGGTCGTGATTGACGCGAATGTTGCAAAATGTGCAGTACAAAATATCACCATCACTTTTGCAAATCCCCGGACACTCCTCAACGAATGAACTTGAACTACTTTTAACTTTGAGCATTTCTAGCCAACCAGTGCCGATTCTAAACATATACTGAGACTGAAATTGGGGGAAAGGAGTGATAATTCAGTGCTACATTGTTTACTACTTTTGGCAGGCAGTTTTGTAACATTGAGCGGTTTGTAACATTGAGATTACAGAGCGATATCTCACGACAAGTAGAGTAACACTAACTGAATAATACGTGGAGTATAACCTTTTCTTGTTTCACTATTTTTTGGATTATCTGCTGCAGGAGCTCTGGCGAAAGGAGGACGACAAATTTATAAGAGCATACAAAATGTACGGAACGCTCAGAAGACGTCAAAATCACCGGTCAGAAAAAAAAACAAATGGATTATTCTTCATGCCGTACAAGAAAGGTTCAGCAACCATATTTACATCCGTAGCACAAAAATAGCATCACTGCCTCAACAAGAACTTACCGATACAGATATTTAAAAAGTAGCAACAAAACATCTTCAACACTTTCACAGCGTCTTTAAACGGAATAGATTTCCGCTATAACGACATGGAAACATTGTAGACTATTGTGATTCCTATGGAAATTTTCGTCCACCAAACGAAATCGTAGAGTATTTAAGAAGTAGTGATATTGGATATAATCATGATTGGTTTCAATCATGTAACTCCTACAAGTGTAGATACTTATATTTGAAATTTTTATAGAACAACAAAATAATGCCACAAACGTTTACATTAAAAGGTAATAGTTTTAAACTAACTGCAGACTATTATCTACCTATTGATCTAGATTCGAATGCAGAGCACTGTGTCGGTTTAGTGGGATTTCATTCGTGGAATACAATACCAAACATTGAAGAAGGTATAAATATTCAATTCATCTATGACTATAGCAATGGAAAGATTGAAATACCAACTGGTTCATATGAAATTTCGTATATAGAAGAGTATCTTCAGAAGAAAATGAGAAACGGTATTACTAGCAAACTTACTATTAAGCAAACTGTTTTATTAATTTTTTGTAGAAAGTCGTAGTATCCCGCCGGATTCACTGAACGGGCTTGTACTGAACTGAACTTATATTCTCTTCATCTTATTTGTTAAGAAGATATTTAGAGAAATATTGAATTAAATTTAGATTAAATCACACAAAATTTGTTTATTTTCTCTAGCAAACAAAATATTTATTTACCTTCAGAGATCGCAAAACATTTATTTAAATACGAAAATATTTATTTAAATAAAAATCCGGGTCCTAGTAGTAAGCAATGGACAATAAACTCATAAAAAGAATAATACAAGAAAATAAAATTATTACTACACTAAAAAGTAAAAATATGAATCAAATATAAATGGAAAAGAATCGATTATGCTTTATTAGATACCATCACTTTCTTTAAAGCTTGTAATGCAACGCGACTAAGCACACGCGCATGCCTCGGGGCTATAAGCATTAAGATGTCCGCGGGGCTGAAGAGGTACGCTCGAGCGGGGCCCGAGAAGAAGTTATGAGGTCATGAAAACTTAGGCTACTTTTATTTGATAGAGAGAGCATATAGAAAACTACTTTTAAAATGGGCTTTAATAAGTAAAATAAGGATGAAACGAGCTTTAGTACGCCAAGTACCCCATCTGAGAGCAGCACAATCGAGTTCTTTGTATAATAGACAATTCTACTAAGCTCTTGTCTCTAATTAAGTTCAGAATTTTCTTAAGTTCAGTCTTAGAGCGTTTCGCTAGTCTAAATGCGCGATTCTGTTACGTCTTGAGAACGCGATTTTCTTTATTGTTATTAAAATGTCAGGGATTCCAATGTAAGTACTTTATTAATTTATTTTAAAAGAAACAAAAACACCTTAGGATTTTATTTTCTTATTTAATCCTTGGTAAATAATATAATTATCCAGCGTTACTAATTTTCGTTTTCAAATAAAGGAATTTGAATGGAATTTAACTGGTAACCGAATGTATTTATCCAGTTGGGGTTCACGTAATAACTAGTCACAAAATAAACATGACAGTATATAAATTCATACTAATCCATACAATAAAACTTAAAACTTAAAAATGATTATCTCAGGAAAATATCAGTCCACTAAGTGGACATTACGTAATAAAAATTCGAAAAAATAACACCCAAGCAAAACAATACAAAAAAATTGTGATTATAACAAAACAACTCATTCTGTACTTGGAACAAAAAACAAACTGGGTAATAATAAAAAAAAAGCAAATCCACTTTAAAACAGTAATAGGTTCAAGTGCTTTGGAGTGATTATTTGAATCAGGAAAATTGAACACCAAAATAATATTTATTTTATTCAAAAAACAAGATTAAGATGTGAGGCGTTTCGACACAACAACTATGGCATCATCAGACACAAAAGAAGTTGAAACAGAGGAAATTAGTTTACATGAAATAATTAAATATACTAAAACAGTTGTTCATTAACATGAAGTCTTATTGAAATTTAACTATTATTAATAAAAGCAATCAAATTCTGATCCCTGAACCATAATTCAATAATACGCACCTTCAAACTTAAATCGATGCAAGTTAGAGCAAGAAAACCTTTTTCATATGAAAGCCATAATCGAAATTGACATAATTTCTAAAATCAACAAAATTAAATTAAACTAGAAAAGAAAATTTTACACAGTTAAAAAATTACAATTCCTACGATAACATAAATTTCATAAATAATAGAAACGGTATCATCAAAATAGAATCAGATTTTTAATACAATACAAGAAAAATGTTACTCAAAACACAAAAAAAGCTTTTTTAAAAATTTTAATATAAATTTCACACGTGATTGCAGCAACAATGGCTAACCTATTATAACACATTTTTTCTATCAAACCGGATAATGTTTTTCTTAATCCTTTACATGCCATGATGGAAGCTAACTAAATAGACACATAATATAGGCAATCCATGAAATAGGTTGTAATGCAAATTAGTACATAAGTAGGTCATACACTAAAAGATATATATGCCACCATGACTGAATTTTAATAATTTCTTTAACATATCCAAATTCTAAAAATTCACTTCTATATTCAAAAATTTAGCAGAGTTTATATTATTAACTATATGAACTTGTTCAAGAAACAAAGTTGCCAAAGTTGAAAAATTTTTAAGTTCATCCTTTAAAAAGAAGTCATGATTTAAACTTAGAATGTGTTCAGCAAGATTTGATTTTTCAGGACTGTTCAACCTAATTGCATTCAAATGTTCCTTAAACCTTACTTCGGACCTTCAGTTTGTCATACGTATATAACATTTATCATAAGAAACTAATATTAATATCAAACCTTTTAAAAAGATATGATAATGAATTACTCAAGCCATTTGTGTAACGAGCAGAATAATATTTAGCACGACAAGACTACGCTTAATTAACGAGCAAACTTCAAGAATTTATTTGTTTCTTCAAATAGATTGTTTTAATTGTTTTTTCATCAAATCCATTGACTAAACCCAAACTCCTACAAGTACAAAGTTGACTGCAAGTACTCAGTGTCCAAAAGACATAGAAATATGCAAGGCTCTATGAATAAGAAAATAAATTACTCAGTTTTAACTTTCTTTTCTGGACTCAATAAGCAGCTGAACAAGACCAATTAAAAAAAACAAATTAGGGGAATGAACATTTTTATTTTTGCCTAGCATATATATTAAATAAAGACTATGAAGTAAGTAAAGAACCAACACCATAAAAATAGGATTTTAACTCAGGCTTAGTTATTGAAAATGGTCTAAATACCTCCTATAACGTCTGGCTGCCTAAAATTTGATGACGCTGATAAGAGGGGAGTCCGAGGATATCGCTACGGTAGCAACCGTTCCCCCCAGAACACATCAACTTGCGAATATATTATTCATAAAGGAGAGAGTGGTGTGGGCACTGCTGACCTTCAATTCAGTCAAATCCCAGGAGGTGATGGAATCTTTCCTGCAATGATAAAGAGGTTCATAAAAGATATATCACCTCTCATATGTGTACTTTATCAAATCAGTTTTATGCTTGGTTACATTCCGACTAGCCGGAGAAAAGAAAACATAGTCTTTATTCATAAAGGAGGAGGAAGATCGAAGATTCTTCCTAATGCATCTAGACCATCCAGCTTAACTTCGTTTATGCTGAAGTGATTGGAGAACGTGCTGTATCAGTTTCTAAGAAACGAAATACTGTATAAAGTACAACTCCACCCTTACCACTTTGTCTACCAAAAAACGAAGTCAACCGATAAGACCTTACATACCTTAGTGAAGGGTATGCATGAAGGGTATGCAAGGGTATGCGGATGGCCTTGTGGTGATAGAACAAAGCCAACATGACACGACAGTAACTACCAGAATGTAAAGTGCCCTAAACATCACAACAAAGTGGTGCAGAGGAAATTGGCTAAGCATTAATCCCAACAAAGTGATGTTGACGGGGAAGTTGACGGGGAAGAGGAAACTAAATCTATGGTCCTTGGTCCTGAGTGATACAGCTGTCTTGATCAGTTGGGAGGTCACGTACTTGATTCTACTCTTGTACCACAAACCGGTCTAGAACTCACATCTACAGAAATAAGAACAAAATTCCTCCGTAGCCTTATATGCATGCAGAAAGCTTTTCGGTAGAACATGAGGTCTACAACCAAAAATAATATAGTGGTCCTATATAGCAATTGTAAAACCCATTATTCTAGTGTAAAGAGTTCTAGTATGATGGCCTAAAGTAGAACAGAAGAAGACACTGAGCATACCACAAAAACAGCAAAATCCTGCATTAGCTTAACTGGGGCAATGTTAATCTCTCCCACTGCTGCATTGGGGGCATCAGAGGATTGCTTCCCATGCACCTGGTAGTGAAGAAGAAGGCTTTAAATCAGTTCACAGCTATCGCTTGGACCACAAGAATAAAATCTCGCAATCTTTCAGGATATTTAAAAATCCAGGAAGAGCCGGGGGCAGCACCACTCACTCATTACAGGTGAGTTGACATGCCACTAAAGTTAAACTTTGACCACTTAACATTTATACCAGGGCTGTATGGGAAATGGACCTTCATATGCCAAAGGTGCTTTCAAATGCTATACAGATGGTTCTATATTGGATAGTGGCGGAGCAGAGGATGAAGTCTATGGCTCTATGTGTAGTATAGTGATTCCACTGGAAACACATACCTCAATCCTACAGGTTTAAATAGTAGCCATTGATAACTCTGCTCAAGAAATGCAAAAAGACAAGAAAGGGCAATTGAGAGTAATGAAATAGCGGACAAACTAGCCAGGCACGGGCTAAATAATAATCTAATAGGCCCGGTTCGTCTTGTGGTCTAACTGAAGAACACAGGAAGCGGATATTAAGATAATGGGAATATGAAGCCATAAATACTGAAATGAGGTAAATACCAAGATATTCAGTCTCAACAAAGAGGAACTCTCGATATATACAAACTATATTACGGGACATTGCCCTCTAAATTACCATAGACATTAGGTTGAGAACCCAACATGTCGACTATGCAATGATAAGGTAAGAAATGTAAAACACATTATATGTGAATACCAGGTAGCATCGAGCTGCAGACATAGACAATTCGGGGGCATTACAGTAAATGCCGCGAACATCAGGGAATAATACCCGAAAACAGTCATCAAGTTTATGAAAGAACTGGGACTGCTTTAAGAGGCAAGAGGCATGTTACAAAAGATCTGTTACGTCGACGTGATTCGAATGATAATCCTGTCCCCTGCAATAACAATAATAATACGCTTTCGGGACTGGCCATAACAGGGGCGACAAAGGGCAGTTGTCCCGTGCCATCCTCATAAGGAAGATCATCAATGGCATTCTAACATGGCACATCATCTCTCAAGGAGGCCACCACCCAAAAGTGTAGATTTTGTTCGTGCGTCGTTGTCGTTTATATTCGGTGTGACCGTTAGCCCGTTGGGTGTGTTAGCACCATTGACTGCTTTTGTTGAGTAGATCAAGTAAATTTTCTGTATGAAATTATCTCCATGAAGTTTCCTTGTGACGTTATCACAATTAGGCAATAGCCATATTTAATTTGATTGATTAACCTTAATAAAGTATAATTTTGAAAAAGATTATAATAAATTTTCTGAAAACAAAGTAGATTCTAATCTACCGTTCCGACAAAGGTATATAAATAATTCATGGGCGTGACCCCCACCCTATCTTCCATATACTGGAAATCAACGTGTTATTATATGTTGCATTTACCAAAAATTGATATATGTGCTTTTGACAATGATACCTTATACCTGGTCTTATAATAATTCTATAGGTCAATAGCTGTTTAAAATAGCAAGCGATTAGTTCAAAAACATATAATTGTGACTATGCGGCACATCGTATGTCAGTGGATTTAATATTTCGTCGTCTTTAGTAATCCTTCTGTTTGACAACCTTTAAACAGTATGCATTACGTGTATGTAAATATGCATTGAAATGTCATTTTCAAAGCTCTTTCCATTTTATTTGAAATATTTTCTTCTAATATTACAGTGAAACATAGACACAGGCTGCTCTTTGTTTCGCTTAATTTCTTGTGTCGAAAGTTCCTTTACTTTTTAAGCGTATTAAGTAAAGTTTAAAAACACCCACAATTAAAGTTCGAAGTAATTTTACCTTGAAAAAATGCACCACTTAAATATTTTGCTTTCTATGAAGGTTGGAAAAATAAAACTTGAAGAACATATATTATATAAGAGTAAGACACTCAATAGGGGTGTGTAAGGGGTGATGGCACGACATGGTCAATATAGCCAACCCAAACGTCAACCTCGCCTGCTCAAGTGATGACTATGTCATCCGGTGCACCCTGCTATAAAACTAAAGAGGCTCTGGCGACCGAGTCACGGCGGTATAACC